>CAUYQG010230191.1:0-24674 GCA_963574415.1 Tarsius wallacei
TCAGCCTCCTGAGCAGCTGGGACTACAAGTGTGTGCCACCAAGCCCAGCTAATTTTTCTACTTTTTGTAGAGACAAAGTCTTGCTATATTGCCCAGGCTGGTCTCAAACTTGTGGGCTCAAGCAATTCTTCCTTTACTGGAGCAAAGTTCGTGGGAGGTGGATAAGGACACCTCTTGCTGCAAACAGTGGTGGGTGTCTTGCTTGGCTTGTGTTGAATGGTGCATCGACTCCGATGGGGGATGGTCCCAGAGTTGGTGGTCCACGTCAAGCCCTCGAGTAAGAAAAGAGCACAGCAACAGAGTAGGGGTTAAAGTGGCCAGGAGTAGGGGGATCGGATTGTCCCTTGGGTATTCCGGCCTCCCAAATTGCTGGAATTACAGGGGTGAGCCACCACATCCAGCTTATTTCTTTTAAAATTGCTTTGCAGTGTCCTGCACATATGCTGTTCCTATTGTCCCCCCAAATTAGTGATTCTAAGGTCCTTAGCACCAAGGGAATTATTTGGAAAGCTCGCTTGTGGCATTGGAAAGCCAGCATGGGTTATAGAGGCAAGTCCATGAGGATTCTACTGCTGAGTGAAAATCCACTGGAATTTTGAGCCAACCCCAAGTGCAGGAAATATTGTCTGGTGTCAGAAAAGGGGAGACTTGTGATAAGACCTCTGATTCCCTTACAGGCCCACCAGGCTCCCTCTGCTGCCTGGATTCTGTGTTCCTATGAAGGTAAGTTTATGTGGCTTAACACCATTCCAGGCGGTGTTAATAGGAGTTTATAGTGCTACAACCCAACAAGTTTGTGTGTTATCTACCTCAGATTCAGCACCTGGATCAACTCAATTAGTTGTGGACTCAATCCACCATTGTCCGTGTATTTGTGTGAGATTAGCTTCTGGGTATTGTTGTCGGATGTCTATTATCTAGAGTGGTAAGCTCGTCTCAATAAGTAAGATCTGTCTGGAAGCTTGACCAGGAGAGAGGTATTACGCTGTGTGTACTAAAATCAGGTTGGTGCATACAAGCATGTGGTTACGTTTGCCATCTTGTGGATGGCTGTGGCTGAGGCTGTGTGCAGGCTTGGTTTGGTGGGCAATTGTTGTGCCCTCCTTGTTCTGATTGCTGCGCATTGGTGTTTCAATGTCTTGCCAATTGCCAATATTAAATAGCATTGGCATGTTTCCATGGGTGTGGGATAAGCTTTGCAGCTGTTCTCAATATTTTTTTATAGTCCCATATCAAAGTAGATTCTGAACTATGAGGCACTCACATAAGGGATCCTCACAGGGGGATCCAAGTTATTTCAAAAATAGACATCAATTTTATTATATATTTGAGCTATTTCTGCCCCTGTTTATCATGACAGTGCTGTGTTTCAGTGGGGACACTTGCTCCATCCCTTCCATGACCAGGGCAACTGTTTTAGGGCAGCCATTTGTATAGTTTTAGTAGCCTCAGGGGTGGCCCCTTGGGAACAGGCACTCTAAGTAATTAACTGTCAATTTGGATGGAGAAACTCCCATGTAGAGAGTGGTTAGATTTCTCCATGGGATCAAATATGGTTTTGATGTGAATTATCTTTGCTGTAACACCCAGCATCAGCGATTGCTTGCTGTGGGCAGCCAGTGTTGCAACTGTTGCAGGCCTGCTTCCATGGAGTGTCATGTAAAACTTGCTGTTGGTATTGTGAGGTTAGGTTAGGGAAGGATTCCCAAGCTGGCTGTAATCCCTGATGCTTTAAACATGACTTGGTGCAGGTAATAGAATGTGACATACATTGCTTTCTTGTATGTATTGAGGAGACTAGGGAGGGGTTCCGTTGAAAGGTGCCTTTGGCCACTTGGTTAGTGCAATTTCTTTCTCAATTAATGGAATTTCTACTGGAGGGGAAAGATATACTTATAGCAAATGGGAAAAGAAACCTGTAGTTGTAAGGGTGTGCATTATTGGTAGGGTTTATATTTACCATCACCCCAGGGATAGTAAGAGCTATAATTTTATCTTTGTAATCCTTAGGGTTTGTTGGTATTGGCTCTGGATTATGGCATTTTTGTTTGTTTGTTTGTGTTAAAGTCTCACTCTGTCACCCAGGCTGGAGTGCAGTGGCACGCTCATGGTTACTGCAGCCTCCACCTGCTGGGCCCAGGCGATCCTTTTGCCTCAGCCTTCCAAGTAACTGGAACTATAGGCACACGCCACCATGCCCAGCTAATTTTTTGATTTATTGTAGAGACAAGGTCTCATCACGTTGGTCTTGAACTCCTGGGCTGAGGAAATCCTCTCGCTTCTGCCTCCCAAAGTGCTGGGATTGCAGGCATGAGCTACCACGCCCAGCTGGATTACAGCATTTTAAACTCGATTGCACCAGTCACAAGTGTTCTGGCTGTAATATTGTGTGCCTGTTATTTCTGGGCATGCCTTAAATGAGATTCCATGGGTGTAGCCCATTGCTCTGTTTGATGGCACTATTAATAATGTTTTTGTCAAATTTCAAGTAAAAGTTGGTCCACGGAATTTAGAAGGCACCCATGAATCATAAGCAGTATCTTAGAGTCTGGCTTGGCTGAAATGGGTGCTGATAGTGGTAGCAGAGATAGGAAGAGGAGTGTTAGCCTTAGTGTTGATGTCTGTTCGTGTTAGTAGAAACGACCAATGCAAATAGCCAACAGTGTGGTTCCCATTGTTCCCAGTCTACCCTGTGTTGTGTGTCTCCCTGTGATATGCATGGGTCATGGTGACATACCTTGTCAGCAGTGGGTGTGTGGTTGACACTGGTGAGGGCAGGAGCTTCTCAGGGCACAGCAACAGAGTAGGGGTTAAAGTGGCCAGGAGTAGGGGATCAGATTGTCCCTTGGGTGTCACCCAAATGGTGTTACAGTCTAGGGGTGATGAGTTCCACCTCTCGGGTGTCAGGAGCAGGTCCATATTTGTTTCACAGTGGCTTTAGTGGAGCAAAGTGTACAGGTGGTGGATAAGGACACCTCTTGCTGTAAACAGTGGTGGGTGGTTTGCTTGGCTTGTGTTGAATGTTGCATCGACTCAGATTGGGGAGGGTCCCGGAGTTGGTGGTCCACGTCAAGCCCTTATCAGGATTGAAAGGGAAGTGGCTCAGTTCTGGATTCTCTATGAGGGAGAAGGTAAAGGTGAAAGTACCAGGAGATGTTCATTTACTGCGGATAGCAATGTCAGGGCTCCCATGTTCATGAATGCTGGCAATTGGGTTGTGTCCTGTGTGGGTGTGTATACTAGCAGAGGTTGCCGCATCTCTGTTGGTGGTCTCGTTTCTTGTGAATTTCAACATAGTGTAGTTATACTATGTGTGTGTAAATTAATGTAATCAGAAATATGGGCAGTATTTTTGACTACTTAGGGAACCATTTTCCTACAGGTTCTCTCAATCACTCTTGCTTTTTTAAAAAAACAAAAACCAAAAACATAAAAGCCTATTATGTCTTTCTGTGATACCTGCTGCTGTAGGATGACAGAGTCAGTGGAAGACTCAAGCAAAGTTATTTTGTAATGTCCATTGCTGCATTTGCTTTGTGGTGAAGTAGCAGCCTTGATCTAATTGCATATCTTGTGGCACATCCAAATGCTGTGTAAGCAGTTGTGTTAGCCCGTCAGTAACATTAGTGGAGGTTGGTGCCTTGCATGGATGAGCCGGTAGATGCCCCTGTAGGTGTCCACCATTGTTATGGTATATTTAATGGGTCCTGCAGCTGCAGGGAGAGGCCCAGTGGGACTGATTTGCCAGTTCTGATGTGGTCTTTCTCCTCTCTATATTTTTCCTCCCACTTGGTAACCCCAGTGTCTGGATTTCTGATACCTGGTATGGTCCCTAATGACTTTGTTTAAATGTCTCTCTGCTGGGTCAACATCTCTATGGACAATTCATTTTCATAACCCCATGATGCCCAGCTGTCCCATCTCTCATGTGCCCACTGGTAGAAAGGGTCAAGTGGCTCATCTTAAAGGTCTGGGGACTGACCCGCCTTCAAAGCTCTACCTGCATTGGTGGCTTGGTTAGCTCATCTTTGGTCTTGTATCATGCATTCTTTGTGTCTGTTTGATTTGAGTGGAGGTGTGGTGCACCAGGATAGGCAGAGCAGGGGCCAGTTTGGTAAGATTTCCCCACATCTCTGTACCCTAAATGTCTCAACCTTGAATTTTCAGCCGTGATTTTGCCAAATCCCCAACTAAGTAGTTAGCCTATTAGCCTCTGACTGGGAGCCAGTAAAATACCTTGGAAAAACGTTAGCTAAGGGCAAATTCTATTGCTAGGAGGACTGCATGCAGCTCAGTCCCTTGGCACTTTGTCCCGTCTCCATACAGATGTTGGCGTGTTGGAATAGGGGTGACAGGCTGCGTCTGTCCATTGTGTGGCTCCTGTATTCCCCATGTTCACTCCAACGGTAAGAAAGAGCATTGCTGTTTTTGTTTTGAGAGTGCTGGCCTTCCTTCCTCTGGTCCCCACTGAGCAAGGGTGGAGGCATTTCTGGAGGTTGTGGCAAGTTAGCCTCACTGGCAGGGCCTGTGGCTGTTTCTTCATGGTGTTGTGATGCTCCCATGGGGCTGGGTTCAGCCAGAGACTGCAGATATCATTTCTATTGTAAGAAAGGGGCTTCTGTTGCTGATCCAGTTCTAGGGGGGATCTTCTTCCCCCGCCCAGGACATAATAGGAATCTTGGTGTGGAGGGTATTGGCTCTGCCCCAGGAAGAGCTTCATTTGTGAGAAGGACCCAGGATGCTGCCAAGGGCCTCTCTAGTGGCAGATACCTTTGGGCTTAGTCTGGGAGCTGGTTACAGCAAAAGCCTGGGGGTAGATGTTTGCCTGTCCATTCAGTCAAGTGGCTCCAGGAAGCAAGTCTGGGGTGGCAGAAATGTCTCATTGTAAGTCCTGCCTTGGGGAATGTGGGAGAGCTGAAGTAACAGCCTCCTTTAGTTTGTCTAGTTGTTACCCATTATCTGTTGCTCAAGTCCTCACTGAAAAGTGGGAGACTTGCAGGATACTCGACAGATACAGTCCAGCAGGTACTGGAAGTGTGGAATGTGTTGGCGCCAGAAGCCAAACACCCTACCACACATTGGGTCTCCTTACCAACGTGGAAGGTTCAGCTCTGGGAGCTTGTCTCCAACAGGACTGGGAAAAGCTGGGAAAAGTTTGCCCTTCTGAGTTCTGAATGTGCCCCCAATTCAACATACCAGGAGGGCTTCATGCCTTATGGGGGACAGTTGCCCAGCCCCTCCCAGTGAGATGTTTCCTCACGGTTGCGATGGCCTGTGGGACAGAGTCTTGGACAGGTCCAGTGAGGAGGATATCACCGATATGATGCCAAAACTGAGCTCTGGCGGGGTGCGGGGCAGGCATCTAGGTCCTGTGGACAAAGTCCATGGGCAATCATGGGGCTACTGAAAGGTCCCAGAGGCAACTGGGAGAAGGTGGACTGTTGGCGCTTACAGGGGAAGGCAATTGTGGTGATGCTCTTGTGAAGTGTTCACTGAATAGAATCTGTCAGCTCCATCCAGAACTGCAAACCACGTAGCCAGGCTGTATTGAATGTCGTTCATGAAGGCCGAAGCATCTGGCAGCAGTGCTCTATGCAAGGAAACGGCCTTGTCGATCTCTCCACGATCTGGAGGTGGCCTCTCTTGTTAGCAGGGACTTTAAGCACAGCTCATACTGGAGAACTGAAAGGTGAGATGGTGGGAATTGGGACTCCTTCTTTAACAATGTCAGCAGGACAGTTTGTGCCTCAGCTGCTACTGTGGCAATGGATTTCACACAGGCAGGAAAGGGTTAGCAGGTTCCCACGGGGCAGCATCCACAAATGGGGCAAGAGGCTTAGGCTTGTTCTATGAGGTGACCTGCTGACTGAGAGGGTCCATTCTAGTGATGCGAAAAGGGACAGTTTGGGGGCAACAAACAGGACAAAACATCTTTTAGCAAAACTGGGCCAATTTTAATTATGAAGTGGGTAATTATCCCCTTCAGTGACTCTCCTCCTAGGATGATCACCTCCTGGCCACCTCCTTTTAGTGCACAAATGTCTCCTGAGATGAGAGAAATTTGAGCACTTGTGGCTGACAGAGTCAGCCCGTGTTGTTTATTTTTTGGAACCCAAACCACAGTTAATGTGGTAAAAGGGAGATTATTTGCTGGAAGGGCCTTCATCCCTGACTACTGGGCCCCTGGGTGGAAGCTTGTCTCTGCCATTGGTAGAAATCGGGGCAGGTGCTGAAGGTAAAGCTGCCTCTGAAGAGGAGGCTGCCATGGGTGTGATCCAGAAGGTCTAGTAGGTATTGTTCTACCAATTCATCAGAGAACATCCGATTTGGGATCCTTGTGTCCCTTAGGGCTCCATATACCCTGTGATGGTTAATTGTATGTGTCAACCTGACTGGGCCACAGGGTGCCCAGATATTTGGTAAAACTTTGTTCTGGGTGTGCCTGTGAGGATGTTTCTAGATGAGATTAACATTTGCCCTAAAAGACAGAAAAGCCAACTGCCTTCCCCAGTGGGGTGAGCCCCATTCAATCATTTGAAGGCCTGAATAAGGCAACACGGCTGATCCTCCTGTGAGTAAGAGGAGACTCCTCTTGTCTGACTGCTGGGGCTGGGACATTGGCTTTTTCCTGCCTTGGAAGAGGAACTAAAACAGCAGCTCTTCCTCAGTCTTGAGCCTCCTGGGCATCAGACTAGAACTCCGCCATCAACTTTCCTGGATCTCTAGCTTGTGAGCAACAGATCCTGGGTCTGTGAGCCTCTGTATCCATGTGAGCTTATATACATCTATATGATCTTCCATTGGTTCTGTTTCTCTGGAGAACCCCGATAATCTATTTTCTTCATCTCAGGGTTTATGCTTAAGTGGAGGCCGGGCTGTAGGTGGTTTATTTGGACTAGGAATGGGGCAGCCTCACTGCTGATGTTCATTGTGCTTTAGGCCAGGAGGGGTAGTTTGTAGAATTCTAGACAACAGTTGGCTGTGAGTTTGTCTTTCACGCATTTCTATTAAATTCAGACCTCTCGGATGGTCTGAGGACAGGTTGTCACTGACAGTAAATAGAACTTATACCCGTCAGGAGACCCTGAGGAACAACTGTGACCTCAAGACTCAATTCAGTCTCCTCAGACTTGCAGAGTCTTCATGCCCCATGCCATCTGTTACCTGTAATCCCACTCGAACACCCCCAGCTGATGGAGGAAATCTTTGGTCTCAGCTAAGGTTTTCCATGGGGAGTCTGCCCAGGAGGTTATGATGCCTGGTGTTGGGTGGGCAGCTCTCCAGGCCATGAATATCCACATTAACGAGGTACACGTGGACTGCAGTCCAAAGTGGGATGGGAGTGTCATTTCTATCCTCTGCACTGACTGTGTGGAACCCTTGAGCAGGGACGCCCCTTTCCATCCTGGGCTATGGCAGCAAAGTGTTCTTCATCAGCCCCTGTGAGGTGGCATTTGCTACATACTTCAGGTCTATCCTCTGTAGCCAGGCAGCTCTTTTTACATTTGCTTCCTGGACTAGGTCCTTTTGGAGAGACAGTGCCTGGTGTGAGATGACACATCTCCTCCTCCAAATGAGAATTGGCCTCTCCCTCTTGACCCTCCTCTCTTGTCTCTTCTGTCTTTTTGACATTGCAATTGTTCACAGCAAAGGAGAGGGTCGCGTCCTCACCTCTCTCGTGGTAGTATTGTGCGGTCTGTTCCTCTAGGGGGCACCAGTTCTCCTTTCCAGGGTCCTCCCATCTGTCTAGTCTAGGGTAGGTTGGGCTCCCACCTCCTCTCTGGGATGGGAACTGGCGTGAAGCAGTGGGGAGCAAGGCCAACAGGGCTCTCCTGATTTGAATTCAGTAGGACAGCCACCTCTTTTGGAGGCTCGGGAAGGACCTGGATAGAAATGTTTTAGAATTTGGTCACTTTAAGTAACACTTTAGCTGGCTCTGCCCAAGGTCTGGGATCTCAATATCCTTCTGAAAAGGGTCTAGGATGATGACATCCACAGCAGAATCCTGTGAATGTCCCAACAGGTGTGGCATGCTAACTGCTTGTAAAGGCGTCTCCCCTAGCTGTGCATAGGGGACTGGTCTCAGCTTGATGTCTGCCTTATCAGCTCATTTATCTGCTAAGCCATCCCCTGCAATAAGGATGCCCTCTTGTGTCAGTGTGCCCCAAATCACTGGCCTGGCCACAGGGAGCTCCTCCTGCCATAGCTGGTCATGGGATCAGTGTAGCCATCCTCCTACCAGAGGCTGCACTCCTCCCTTTTCTTATAGTGTCCATCACCTGCGTACTGGGGACCCAGGTAGGCAGGCTGAACTCCTTTCCTGGGCAGCTCATCACCTGTAACGCCAAAGTCAGTTCTAATGAGGTGGGTTCATTCAAATCCTGGTGTTACTGCTTGGCCAGTCTGGTGAGGCACAGGGGAAGATTGCAGATTTAGAGAGTGTAGCACAGCACAGAGCGATGCCATG
This sequence comes from Tarsius wallacei, assembly GCA_963574415.1. NCBI lineage: Eukaryota > Metazoa > Chordata > Mammalia > Primates > Tarsiidae > Tarsius > Tarsius wallacei. The sequence continues at coordinate 8,468 of CAUYQG010230191.1, forward strand.
CAAAAAGGATGCAGTGGCATTCGCAAATTTGAGTCCAATCACTTAAGGCCTTCCAGGATTGTTTTGTCTATTGATTGTCCTACTGAGTGGTGCCCTATTTATTTCATGGTCATTTCCAGAAATCCCCTTCTTTTCCTCTTTGCCACTTATAGCGGGTTTGAGCAATTTGGAGGCCAAAGAAGGAAAAATACATGACCACAAGGTGGCAGTGGTACAATGAGTATTACTGGGTGATGCTTTGCCAGGTTTGCATGCAGGGGAAGTCTCTCACAACAGGAGTCTGTACAGAGGTTAAGGCCACAGATCAGCTATTCAGAACGAGTGAGGGCAAGGAAACTACTGGGGGATCGAAGTGGGGGTTATATGTCTAGATGATGCCACTCAGCAGCACAATGCAGAGTCCCTAGGTCAGAGAGCTCTGAAGGGTAGCAGCAACTTGGGATATTTTATGACCTGGGGCTTGCCTCATCTACTGTGAAAAGATGTAGATTAATCTTTTGTAGTGTGTGCAAAGCAGGCAGACTCTAAATGGATAAAAATCTGCTTGTTTGAGCTATTTATAAAATAATTGGATGTATACAAATGTGCTTGATGCCAGCAGGCAGTGTGTCTGTCTGTCTGTCTGTCTCTCTCTCTCTCTCTCTCTCTCTCTCTCTTTCTAAGGTCTCACTCTGTTTCCCAGACTGGACAACAGTGGCACAATCATGGCTCGTTGCAGCCTCAAGTTCTTGGGCTCAAGCAATCCTCCTGTGCCAGCCTCCCGAGTAGCTAGGGCTACAGATGCACACCTCCATGCCCTGCTAAGTGTTTTTTTTTTTTTTTTTGATGTTTTGTAGAGACAAGGCCTCGCTATAATGCCCAGGCTAGTCTTGAACTCCTGGGTTCAAGCAATCCTCTCACCTAGGTCTCCCAAAGTGCTGGGATTAAGGTGTGAGCCACTGTGCCTGGCTAGCCAGCAGGCTTTTGAGCAAAGGGGTCTCAGCTTGTAGTGAAGAAATAAGCAACTTGGGGGCAATTCAGAGGCCATCTTTGGCTCATTTATATAACAGGTGAAAGCATAATCCGTCCTTTCTGGTCCTCAGGAATCCTAGCATAAAGGTTATTTTATTTTATTTTTGAGTTGGAGTCTCACTCCGTGGCACAATCACGGCCACTGCAGCGTCGACCTGCTGGGCTCCGGTGATCCTTCCACCTCAGCCTTCCAAGTAGCCGGAACTATAGGCGTGCACTACCATACTCAGCTAATTTTTTTAATCGTTATTTATTGTAGAAACGAGGTCTCGCCAAGTTGCCCTGGCTGGTCTCCAATTGGCGGGCTCAGGCAATCCACTCACCTTGGCCTCCCAAAGTGCTGGGATTACAGACTGAACCACCGAACCTGGCCAGCATAAAGGTTTAAAGGTACAGAATTGGTTTCTCAGTTAGGGATACTCTTTGTTGCATCTGACACCTGCAGTTGTAGTCCTAGTCTCAGAACCATTGCATCAAGGAGCGCTATGGTCCGAATGTGTCCCCCAAAAAACATGTGTTGGAAACTTAATCCCCAATGAAATAGTGTTGGGAGGTTTGGCCGCATGGGAGGTGTTTGGGTCATGAGGCTCCACCTTCATGAATGTATTCATGCTGATCATAAAAGGACTTGATGCTGTCGTCAGTCAATCTCTTGCTCCCTCATGCATGTGTGCACTCTCTCTTGCTCTTCTTCCCCTTGTCATGGGATGACGTAACAAGAAGGCCCTCACTAGATGCTGGCCCCTTGACTTTGGACTTCCCAGCCTCCAGAACTCTAAGAAATAAATCTCTGTTATTTGTAAATTACTCAGTATCAGGTATTCTGTCAAAGCAGCACAAAATAGACTAAGATAGGTAGGAAAGAAGAAAGTTTAGGTGATGTGGGGAAAAATTGTATGGTCATGCCAGCAATCTCCCTACCCCCTCTTCCTCAGACAAGTAGAGGAATCTATCTAGTGGGAACTCCCCTTTCCCCTCCATCATGTTAAATGTGAGCATACGTTCATGAAGGGTTGCAAGTCAGGTCTTCATTCCTTTTTCTCCCCCATTTTAGACAATTGCCCATTCTAATTCTCTATCAAACCAATACTCTGAAGATGATAGGAAACGATGCATCCATTAGATGTGATATCTCTTTACCCATTGTTGGACACTATAGGCTATGAAGTGTTTTTTTTTTGTTTGTTTGTTTTTTTGAGTTGGAGTCTCACTCTGTCGCACAGACTGGAGTTCAGTGGCCGCTCCCGGCCACTGCAGCCTCAACCCACTGGGCTCCAGCAATCCTTCCGCCTCAGGCTTCCGAGTAGCCGGAATTACAGGCACGTGCTACCATGCCCGGCTGATTTTTTGATTTATGGTAGAGATGAGGTCTCGCCAAGTTGCCCAGGCGGGTCTCGAACCCGCGGGCTCAGGCAATCCACTCACCTAAGCCTCCCAAAGCGCGGGATTACAGGTTGAGCCACCGAGCCCAGCTGTGATTTTTTTTTTATTAAATCAGGGTCTCACTCTGTTGCACAGGCTGGAGTGCAGTGGCACAATCATGACTCACTGCAGCCTCAAACTTGTGGGCTCAAGTGATCCTCCTGTGTCAGCATCCCGAGTAACTCCAGGCCCGCACTACCATGCCTGGCTAATTTTTTGATTTTTTTTTTTAAGAGATGAGGTCTCTCTATGTTGTCTAGGCTGATCTCGAACTCCTGGGCTCAAGCAATCCTCACACCTTGGCTCCCCAAAGTGGTGGGATTCCAGGTGTGAGCCAACGCCCCTGGCTGAAGTGTGCTCTTTGGTTCAAAGAAATGTAACTCAGTGGTCCAAATTGCTACAGTATCTTCTGTTCTAATCAGACATGATATTCGTTCTGAATAATACATTCAGGTAAGAGAGATGCAACCACTTCACATAAAGTCCATTTACACATTTCCATTTCTCTCAAATTTTTATCTTAATCCCATCAACCACTGCATCCCCACATCCTCCCAGTTTATCTGTAGCTCCTAATAGGACTTCACCAACAGATTTTGGAATAACTGCATTGGGCTCTTATGTCAAGGAGTCCCAGGAAGTTTCTTCTCCATTCTGGTTGTTTTGATCACACATGTGCATACGGCCTTGGATTCTCAGGCAGGGGTCAGGCCAAGGGACTTTGACCCCTTCATCGATCTTGGGTCTGATTAATTTGCCAAACCATTGCTCCCAGCAACCTGAGGTTAGTTTTTCCATTGTTATTTTTGCCTTCTGGTTTTTAACATTTCTCTAAACTAGGGAGATTAGAGCAGATTTGTTTAGGGCTCTTCAGTGTTGGGGGCCTAGCAGGTAGTCTCATTTGGCCACCAAATCTCTAGTAATTCTGCATTAACACCTTGGTTTGAGCTCCATCAACGTCTGCCTTATTAATCTCATTTCCTAATAACTATTTAAAGATTTCTACTCTGTTCAAGCAGTGCAGCTGCTGTTTCATACCATGAGTGACTTGGTAGCCGCTCAGGCATCAAAGGTTCATCAACTCCTGCCCTTCATCCTTCTTTTTCTCAAACAATACCTTTGCCATATTTCAGTGAGTCAGGGTCATTCTAGTTAATACCACTTCTGATGTCAACTATGGTGTCTCTAAGACCACTCTCAGGTTTGACAAATCACTAGAAGGACTCACAGAACTCAGAAAATTGGTTGTACTCATGGTTATGGTATATTACAGTAAAAGGAAACAGATTAAAATCAGCAAAGGAGAAAGGTGCAAAGGTCAGATTCCAGGAGAAACCAGGGGCAAGCTTCCAGCTATTCAATTCCCAGTGGAGTTGCACAGACAACACCAGATTTCCCAACAATGATGTATGACAACACATATAAAGTATTGCCAACCAGGGAAGCTCATCTCAGCCTTGGTGTCCATGTAGGCATGAAATGTCCGTGTAACTGATTTTAGCTATATAGCCTCCAACCAGAGATTAAGACAATGTAGTGTGACCCAAAGTGCCAGACGTTAAAAAAACAAAAACAAAACAGGCATTTACCATAAATCAGATTGTTAGCATAAACTGTTTGGTGTGTTTTAGGGTCTCAAGTATACAAAAACACTCTTATTAGGCAAGATAGTCCAAGGGTTCAGAGATTATCTATTTCCCAAGAGTTGGTCACAGATCAGGTCTACAGGCATTTGGAATGGGCAGGGTTTGGGAAGCCCAGGTCTATGGAGTTAACTCTTGACTGCGCAGGAATAAACAAACATCTCACTAGGGATTGTATTATTTTCTACTCCTATTTAGAAAGGAACTTCAGAGACCAGGGTGGCAAGTATCTTTATATTGGAAGGTATAAAAATGTTGCCTCTTCACATAAACATCTTGTTGACCCCCTGTGACCCAGCAATTTTACATCTGTTTCTAGAACTTCATCCTAAAGCAATAATCATGAAGGCTCACAGAGCTTTAAGTTTATAAATCTTCATCACAGCTTTGTTTTTAACATCAAGAAATTGGGAATAATCCAAATTTCAACCACGGGGAATTAGGGAAAAAATTATGGTACCTCCAAAGCATGGAATGCTAGGGAATCTTTAAAAGCAATGCTACAGATGATTAAGATATTCATGAGACATGGCAACCAAATGCCACATTTGGCCACAGGATTGAGGCCTATATTAGGGGAACATTGATAGTGGAATAGTTTTAGGAGATCCAAGTTCAAGGTAAGACCAGAAGGGGCTGTGTTGGTACAACAGTAAATAAGGGTTTGAGTTCTAGTTCAGACCTGAAAGACATGGATGTGTTATTTAACAAAGGTCCAAATTCAAGGTGAGACTAGAGGGGCATTGGTGGTGAGTGACTTATTTGAAACTTGGATTCTAGATACAAGAGAAAGGAACGTTGATGATGAAATAGTTAAAAGAGGCCCAGGTTCCAGATCAGAGCCAAAAGACATTGATGGTAGAACAGTTAATAGACAGGAGAAATTGAGTCCTACACTAGGGGGCCATTGGAGGTGGGGAGGTTAACAGTGGTTTCATTTTTTTGGACAAAATTTTATTTTCACGTGTGTAGCACAGGGGGATTGCAGGAGAACGATTACCCCTAAAATGGTTCAATTTTGAGATCTAATGCAGAGGAACACTGGTGGCAGAAGAGTTAACAGAGGCCCAGATATCTAGATAAGAGTGTCATAGATTGTTGAAGAATTAATGGAAACCTAGTTTAAGATTCTCAAACTAAGGGGCATCAATGGTGAATTTTTTATTTAGGATGAGTTCAAGGTCAGCCCAGAGGGTCACTGATGTAGGAAATAAATAATAAATGCACAGGTTATACTTATAGGACCATTAATAATGAAATAGTTAACAAAGGCCTGTGGTCAATATCAGCAGTACAGGGATACAAATGGTGGAAGAATTAGCAGAGGGCTAGGCTTGACATTTACAAACAAGAGCCCTTTTGCTAAAATAATTAAAAGAGTTTTGGATTTAAGGTGAAAGCAGAAAGTCTATGATGGTGGAAGAGTTGAAAGAAACCCAGGTTCAAGATGAGACTAGGGGGACATTGATGGTGGAATAGTTATCAGAGGTTCCAAATTAGACCAGAGGAAAAATGATGGTCGAAAATAGAACATAAGCCTTGATTTGCGGTCAGATCAAATAGATATTTATTGACGTTAGAAGAATTAATAAAGTCACAAGTTTGATTTAAGAACCATAGGCCATTAATGGTAGAAAAGTTAACAAAGGCCTGGATTAGAAGGTCCTTGATAGAATCATTAAGAGTTGTGGCAAGCCCTATTGAAAAGTGGGCAAAATATATGAATAGACTCTTCTCAAAAGAAGACATACAAGCAGTCAACACCTACATGAAAAAAATGCTTAGCCTCACTAATCATCAAAGAAACACAAATAAAAACCATACAGATACCACCTAACTCCAGTCAGGATGGCCATCATCAATAACTCAAAAAACAACATGCTGGAGAGGATGCAGAGAAAAGGGAACACTTCTACACGGTTAGTGGGAGTGTAAACTAGTACAACCTCTGTGGAAAACAGTGTGGCGATTCCTAAAAGATCTAAAAATTGACCTTCCATATGACCCAGCAATCCCCATTCTGGGAATATACCTGGAGGAACTCAAATCACTCTATGAAAAAGATACCTGCACACGCATGTTTATTGCAGCATTATTCACAATAGTAAAAACATGGAACCAACTGTACTGCCTATCAAAAGTGGACTGGATAAAAAAAATGTGGTACATATACATGATGGGATATTACACAGCCATAAAGAAGGACAAAATTATGAACTTCACGGCAACTTGGATGGACTTAGAGTCTATAACACTCAGTGATCTGTCACAGAAACAAAGAACTGAGTACCACATATTCTCACTCATAAGTGGACCTTGAACAATTTTTATAATACTGTAAGGAAGGGATTGGCAGTAGTGGGAAACTGCCAGGGGAGAGGAGACACACTTCATCAATAAGAGTACCTGATCTCAAATCAGGTAAAGCAGGGAACAAAGTGATGCCCAAACTTTGCCTGTACAATGACCATTTGTATACCTAACCCTGAATTGTATCCCACATCTCTAAAATAAAAATTAAAAAAATGAATTGTGGCAGATTGTTATATTAATGCCACCCAATGAGTCATGCCTTCCAATGAGTCACTTTTTACCAATATCCCTGCTCTTGTGTAGTCCCCTGCAATATTGATTCTGGTCTTGGCCAAGCGATTTGCTTTGGCTAGTGGGGCATCAGCAAATGTGATGCAAAAGGAAGCTGCCTTGCTGGTATCATCGGGAGTATTTCATAAGGGTACAGTCAGATGGTGACTAAATGGATGATTTAGGATGGCTTTATTCCTGTCTGGTAGTTGGTTTTGACTGTCATTTGACCCACATTGTTTCCAACAAGCTAGCTTGGGCTTACTCCCATAGTAGTCTCAGAATTCCAAAAGCAGCAGTGAGAGGACAAACCCCAGTGCTAGGGAGCTTCCCAGATGATTAAAGGTAAGAGTTGCAGAGTATTGATGATGGATTAAATAGCAGAGACCCAGAACTGAGATTGGGCCATAGCAGCATAAATGGTGAAAAAATTAGCAGGTATCCAAATTTTAGGTTTGTCTGGGAAAGCATTAATGTTGGAACCATAACAGATACCTGAGTTCACAACAAAAGCAGAGGGACATTGATGGTGGAAGACATCTCAGGCACCCAGGCTTTGAGATTTAGACTTAAGAGGCACTGATAGTGGAAGAGTTAAGAGCTGCCTATGTTTGCAGTGAGAGCAGAGGGACATAATGGGGAAAGTATTAGTAGATTTCTAGGACTTGGCATTTAGATTAGAGAACCATTGATGATGGAACTGTTTGCAGAAAGATTCAAAATGTAGATCAGATGGGCATCAGTAATAAAAGAGTTAATAAAGACCAGGCTGGTTGAATTTATAGAAACAGAGAATAGAACGGTGGCTTCCAGGGGCTGGGGGTTGGGGGAAATGTGGAGATGTTGGTCAAAGGACACAAACCTTCAGTTATAATATAAATAACTTCTGATGACTTTTTTAACCACACTGTATTATATACTTGAAATTTTACTAAGAGGGTAGATCTTAAATGTTCTTACCACAAAACAAAATAAAACAAATGGTAACTAGGTGAGGTGATATATGTGTTAACTAACTTGATTGTGGTCATCGTTTTTGTATATATACAAATCAGGTTATAATTTAAACTTATATATAACTTTGTCAATTTTGTCTCAGTAAAGCTTGGGTAAAATTTAAAAATAAGGCAAATTAAAAACTTAAAAGAAAACAGACTAGGAAATCAGAGTAGAGTGATAAAAACAGGCCCAGTTTCAAGTTAACACCAGAGGGTCATTGTTGGTTGAAGAGTTAATAAAGACAACTGTTTGAATCCACAAAGGAAAATTATTGATGGAATGAATAGCAGAGGCCTGGACCACAGTAGTAATGGTGGTGGAATAGTTGAAGAAGCCTGGGTTTGAGATCAGACCAGGGGACATTGGTAGTGGGAGAGTTAACAGAGGCCTAAGTTGAGGTTATAGCAAAGGGGCAGTAATAATGGAATACTTAACAGGGTCCTGGGTTTCAGGTCAAACTAGGAAGTTATTAATGAATGAACGGGGAAAAAGGGCCCAGGTTCCAAGTCAGAACAAAGAGGCATTGATGGAAGAAGGGGCCCAAGCTTAAGGACAGGCCAGAGAGGCTTTGATGTTGACAAAGTTAACAGAGACATAGGTTCCAGCTCAAATTGAGGGATACTGATTACATAAGCATGAATAGAGGCACGGGTTCAAGGTCTGGAATAGTGTGGGTAATTGATGGCAGGATAATTTTAAGAGGCCCAAGCTAAGTGTCAGCCAAGAGCAGCTTTGCTGGTGTAATATTAAACAGAGGCCTGAGGTCAAGTTCAGACCTGAGAGGCTAGATATTAGAATGTTTAACAATGGTCCAGATAATTCAGGTCAGAATAGAAGAGCATTAATGGAAGAATAGTTAATAGACACATGGGTTCTAGATCAGAGCAGAGGAGCATTGATGGTAGAAGAGGTAATAGGTATCCAGATTCAGTATCAGTCTAGAGATAATTTGAAGGTAAAAGCATTAATTCGGGCTCTGGTTTAAGAAGAACATTGATAGAGGAATTTGTACGAGAGGTTCATGATTTTAGATCTAGACCAATGGACACTGATGTTGAAAGAATGAACAGGTCCAGATTTACAGTCAGACTGGAAGAAAACTGATAGAAGAAGGTAAACCAGAGGCCTGAGATTTGAGATCTATCAGAAGGTAATTTGTGGTGGAGGAATCAATAGAGACTTGGGATTGAGGCAAGACTACAAAGATGTTAATGGTGGAAGAGTTGACAAATACAGACAAGTGCAAAGGGGCATTCACATTGGAAGAGAAAACACAGGCTCTAGGTTTGCAGTGATAGCAGAGGGATACTGATGGAGGAATAGTCAATAGAGGTCCACTTTCAAAGTCAGACTCAAGGACATTAGTGGTGGTAGTTTCCAGTGGCTTCAAGTTCACAGCCGATGAATAATCACAGTGGAGAAGCTGATAGGGGCCTTTCTCAATTTCAGAGCAGAGAGTCATTGTTGAGGTAATAATTGACAGAGGCTCAGGATTTGAAGCCTAGACCCAAGGGTATTGATTTTTTGAATTGTATTTATTGTTGAAGAGTTAATGGAGGTGGTTTTAAGGTCTCTAGGTGGAATCATTTAGAGAGGCTGACTTTGAGATTAGTCTGGAGTGTCAAAGATATTGGTTGAATTAATGGAGGCATTAGTTCTCATATACAACAGAAGATAATTGATGGGGGATGAGTTAATAGAATCAAGGACAAGATCTAAAAATGAAGGAAATTAATAGTGGGAGGGTTAATAGAGACCTAGGATGGAGGTCAGTGTAGGGGACTCTCATGATGGAAGAATTGTTTGACGATTGGGATTTGGTATCCAGACCAAAGTGAACTTGATGTTGGGCTAGTTAGCACAGGACCAGATACGAGGTTAGAGCAGAGGTGCAGAGGTTTTCTGTTGCTGCATCCTCCAGAGGGGAGGAATGCTTTGTCTTCACATGGTGGAAGGGTCAGAAGGGCAAAAATGGTTGAATACTGCATGAAACCTCTTTTATAAGAGCTTTAATCTCATCCACAAGGGAGAAGCCCTCATAGCTTAATCACCTCTTAAAGACTCTGTCTTAGTCTGTTTTCTGCCACTATAACAGAACACCACAGACTGGGTAATTTATAAAGAAAAGGGATTTATTTGGCTTATGGTTCTGAAGATTGGGAAGTCCAAGATCATGTGGTCCAAGACCACATCTTGTGAGGGCCTTATTGCTGCATCATAACATGGTAGAAGGCATCACATGACAAAATAGCATGTATATGAGACAGAGAGAGAGAGAGAGAGAGCGAGAGAGAGACAGAGCAAGAGAGAGAGAGAGAGAGAGAGAGAGAGAGGGAAAGGGGGTGAATGCCTGCAATAACTAACCTACTCTCATGATAATGGCATTAATCAATTCATGAGGGCAAAGCCCTTGTGACCTAATCACCTCTTGAAAGTTCCACCTCTTTAAAGAGGAGACAATGGCAACCTGAGCCAAGGCCACTCCAGGAATGTATAGCAGTCAGAGAGAAGGGGAGAGAAAGGAGACTGAGACAGCATGGTCAGGGAGGTAGGAGAGAACCAAGAAGCATGGTTTCCCAGAAACAACTGAGAACTGCTTTTCAAGGAGGGAGTGATCAGTGATTAGTGTGTCAAAAGTTGCTGAGAAATTGGGTGAAATGAGCACTCAAATATTATAAATTTATCGTTGGTTAGCAAACAACTAAAATTATGCCTGCCACAGAGAAAACACTCAATAAATATCAAAAGATATATGGAGATTATGTGTAAAAATCTATATAATCTCCACTTTACAGCCCTCCTAAGTGTTCTTGGCAAGATATCATATTTTTGTATTGAAGAAAATAAAAGTTTTTCACAAATTGGCAAAAAAAGGGTTCCTCCTCTTAATATCATCACAATGGCAACTGAATTTCAACATGAGTTTGGAGGGGACATTCAAACCATAACAGGCTCTGCCTCTTAATACTATCACACTGACCATCATGTTTCAACACCTGCATTTTGCGGGGGACACATTCAAACCATAGCAGTGGGACTGTTACTAAGGATCTGAATTCAAAATTTATACCAGAGGAGCTTTTTTTTTAGACAGTATCTCACTCTATCCCCTAGGTTCATGGTTCACCACAGCCTCGAACACCTGGGTACAAGCCTCCCTCCTCAGCCTCCTGAGTAGCTGAGACTAGAGTTGTGCCACCATGCCAGGCTAATTTTTGATTTTTAAAAAATAGAGATGAGATCTTACTATGTTGCTTAGGCTGGTCTCAAATACCGAGCCTCAAGCAATCCTCTTGCCTCAGCCTCTCATAGTGCTGGGATTATAGGTGTGAGCCACTGTGCCTGACCCAGAGGAGCTTTTATGATGGAATAGCTCATAATGGACTGGAATTGGTATCAAACCAGAAAGTTATGAATGGCACAATAGTTAACAGAGACCTAGGTTCAAGGTTAGACCAGAAGGGTGTTGATGATGGGACTAACTGAGGCACAATTAGGATGTCAGATCCATTAGTGGTAAAATAGAGAGTCTCAGGTTTGAGGTCAGGAACACAAAACAGATGTTGGTGGAATAGTTTACAGAAGTCTAGGTTCACAGTCAAGGCAAAGGGACAGTGATGACAGTTCTGCAATACTTGTCACTTACAGTCCAAATGTCACCACTCTACAGCCCTCCTATTGGCCCTTCAATGCTTCCATCCTGTCACTTACAGCCTAGAGTCGCTGCCTAACATTAGGCTTTCACGTTGACAGGGCCTGCCCCTGCCTGTAACTCACAACCTAAGAGTCACTGTCCTCTAGGTTTCACATTGGTCCATCACTGGAGGCAGGGCCTGCCCCTAGCCTGTCACTCACAGCCCTAGTATTACTATTTCCATTGAGCTATCAGTACTGGCAAAACTCAACCTGGCCTATCATTCAGACTCAGCATCACCACTCTCCATGCTTTTTATTGGCCTTTAACCCCAGTGTCATACCCCAGACTCCCAGCCTTCCATTGCACCTTCAATGGGGCAGGACCTGCTTCTGCCTATCACTCACAGTCCTTATATCCGCATCCTCTGGAATTTTCATTAGTTCTTCAGTGCTGGCAGGGCCCACTCCACCTGACCCTCAATGCCCCAGCACTGCCACCCTCCAGACCTACTAGTGGCTCTTCAGTGCTGGTAGGGCCAACCCTAACCTGTCACTCACAGCACCAGCATTATCACCCTTGAGGCCTCCTATTGGCTTTTCAATGTGACAGAGCCCACCCTAGCCAGTCACAGCTCTAGTGTCACCATCTTCACTGACTTCTGGGTTGCCCATTGGCTCTTCAATGGGGCAGGATCAACTCTTGCTTGTCACTAACAACCCCAGTGTCACTGTCTCTCAGTTCTTCCATTGCCCACCTAGTGTCTGCCCCTGTCTATTGCTTTCAGCTTAGTGTCATCTCTGCCCATTGGTCTCTCAAATAAGTACAGTAATGTCCTCCCAGTCTCCCATTGACTCCTCTGAGCTCTGCCAAGACCAGCCTTTGCCTGTCAATTACAACATTCCTGCCTCTTTTTATTCCAATAGTCTCTGAAAGAATTAACAGAAGCCAGAGCAGATCACATTTGATCAGTTTTGATGATAGAAAAGTGGACCCATGATTTGAGACCCATACTTTGATTATAAAGCCACAGATTTGCAATATATAGCAAAGCGTCATTGATTGCGAAATCATTATATGAGACCTAGGTCTGCTGCTCAGGCAAGAAGAGCAGTGATGGTAGAAATGTTAAGAGGGTCTTGGGCTCTTTTCCTAGATTAAAGGAGCACTTATGGAGGGAATATTAATATCAAAGACACAGTTTAGACCTTGGGAATATCGATGTTATAAAAGTTAACAGATTCATGAGTTTGAGAAACAGAAGCATTGATGGCAAAAAGTTGGTAGCTAATTTGATTTGAGATCTAGGTCAGATGAACATTCATACTGAAAAAATTAGCAGGGACCCTACTTCTTTGTCACATGTGGTAAGGTAAAAATGGCCACAGTCTTTTGCAGCTTCTTTCATTCTTACTCTGGGTTGGCTTTGTGACTTACTTTGACCAGTAGAATGTGGCAGAAGTGTTGTTATGCTGGTTGGGGCCCAAATCTCAAGAGGCCTTGCAGTTTTTGCCTTCATCCTTGTAGAACTCTTCCTCCATCTTGTAAAGAAGCCCAAGATGGAAATCCAAGTGAAGGGTGTGGCCCAGCCATCCTAGCCATTACAGTCATTCAGGCAAGGACCCAGACATGTGAGAGAGGCCATCTTGGACCTTCTAGCTAACTGCAGCTGCATGTGTGAACCCAGGTGAGAACAAATTTCCTGTTTGTCAAAAAGACATTAACATTTATGTAACAGACTGCCAGCTGATATTACTCAATTAAAGGCTTCTTTTCCTGTGCCCTGGGAAAACCTGCAGACATTTGCAGGAGTACACCACAATGTATTTTTAGCTTACAGCTCCATGCAAGGGAATGTGCACTGACTACTACTACCATATGGGTTCTGCAACCAGTAGACTTTACTTGTTTGATGGAGCAAGTACCTGGGAAGTCAGATGACCCACTGCATCAAGAGGCAACCAACTACTTGCTGCCCACAACTATAGAAAAGCTAAGGCCTTTGACAACCCATCAAGAGGGGTTGCTTGTTGTTAATATATGGCAGACTACAAACTTAGAAGCTCTACTGTTAATACAACAGGAAACTTTTGTTCACTTTCAAAATTTGCTCTTCCAAAAGGAAAGGGAGAAATGGATGGAAAAGGGAGCTAAAAAAGTTCAATGCCTACATTAAAAAAGATCTCAAATCAATAAACTAATTTTATGCCTTAAGGAACTAGAAAAAAAGAGCAAGTTAGACTCAATCTAGCAGAAAGAAAGAAATAATAAAGATCAGAGAAGAGATAAAGTAGCAAATAGAAAAACAGTGGAGAAAATCAGTGAAACCAAAATTTCGTTCTTTGAAAATAACAACAAAATTGATAGAGCGTTAGCTAGACTGGCTATGAAAAGAAAGAGATAAGACTCAAATTACTAAAAGCAGAAGTGAAAATGGGAATATTACTATTAATTTTATGGAAATAAAAAATCATAAGAGAATAGTATGAATAATTGTATGTTAACAAGTCATATAACCAAGATGAAATGGAAAAATTCCAGGAAACAAACAAACTACTAAAACTGGCTCAAAAAGAAATAGGAATGACAAATAGACCTATAACAATGAAAGAAATTGAATCAATAATACAAAATCTCCTTATAAAGAAATTCCAGAACACTACTAAACTTTTTTTTTTTGAACCAGTCTCACTCTATCACCCAGGCTGGAGTGCAGTGGCACAATCATAGCTCACTGCAGCTTCGACCTCCTGGGCTCAGGCGATCCTCCCACCTAAACCTCTTGAGTAGCTGGGACTACCTGCATGTGTCACCACATCCTGCTAATTTTTTTTTGGTAGAGGCAAGATCTCACTATGTTGCCTAGGCTGGCCTCAAACTCCTGGACTCAAGAATCCTTCCACCTTCGCCTCCCAAAGTGCTGGAATTACAGTCATGAGTCACCATGCCCGACCCCCTACTAAACTTTTAAGGAAACATTAACACTAATCCTTTTCAAAGACTTGCAAAAAAAAAAAAAAAAAAAAGACGAGGAATATATTCTAATTAATTCTGTAAGCTCAGAATTACCCTGATACTAAAGCCAGACAGAGATATCAAAAGAAAAGAAAGTCACAGCCCAATACCTCTTATGCATATAGATGCAAATATCCTTAACAAAATACGATAAAGTGAACCCAGAAGCATATTAAAAAATTGCATACTATGACCATGTGGGATTAATCCCAAGTAGGGTGGTTCAACATATAATTATCAGTCTCTCTAATATAACAAGTTAACAGAATGAAAAAACCCCACATGATTATATTAGTGATGCAGAAAAATTTTGACAAAATTCAACATCTTTTTATGGTAAAATACTCAATAAACTAGGTAGAAGGGAACTTTCTCAATCTGATAAAGGTATTTATGGAAAACCCCAAACTAACATCATACTCAGTAGTGAAAGACTGAAAAAGTGGTCCCCTAAGATTAAGAACAATATAAGAATGCCTACTTTGTCACTTCTATTAAATATTTTAGTCAAAGTTCTAGCCAGAGAAATTTTTAGACAAGAAAAATAAATTAAAGTTACCAGAATTGGAAAGAAAGTAAAACCATTTCTATTCCCAGATGATATATATGATTTTACATATAGAAAATCCTAAAGAATCCACAAAAAACTATTAGGGCTCATAAACTCTGCAAAATGGCAGAATACAAGATCAGCATACAAAAACAATTGTATTTCTATGCACTGTCAATGAAAAATCCAAAAAGAGAATTTAAAAAATTATATTTACAATAAGATAAAAAATAAAATACTGAGAAATAAAGTTAGCCAGGCAGATGTAAGACTTCTACACTGAAGAGCACAAAAACATTGCTCAAAGAAATTAAAGAAGACCCAAATAAAAGGAAAGGCATCTAGTATCCATGGATTGGAAGACTTAACATTGTTAAGCTGGCAGTACTCCCCAATGCAATCTACATATTCAATGTAGTCTTTATCAAAATCTCAAAGGCCCTTTTTTTCAGAAAGGGAAAAGTGAACTCTAAAATTTATATGGAATTGTAAGGGGTCTCAAAAAGCCAAAACAATATTGAAAAAGAAGAAAAAAGTTGGAAGACTTAACACTTCCTGATTTTAAAACTTACTACAAAGGCAGTAATCAAAACAGTGTGATGCTGGTGCAAGGATAAACATACAGATCAATGGAATATAATTGAAAGTCCAGAAATAAACTCATACAGTTCAAATGATTTTTGCCAAGGGTGCCAAGAGTATTTATGGGGGAAAGAATAGTTTCTTCAACAAATGGTGCTGGGAAAACTGGATATCCACATATAAAAGAATGAAGTTGAACCCTGACCTCATATCATATATAAAAATTAACTCAAAATGAATCAAATACCTAAATATAAGAACTAAAACTATAAAGTCCTTAGAAGAAAATGTAGCAGTAAATCTTCATAACTTTGGATTTGGCAATGGTTTCTTAGATAGGATGTCAAAAGCATAAGGAACAAAATACAAATGAATAATTGGACTTCATCAAAATGGAAAACTTTTGTGCATCAAAGGACATTATTAGGAGCATGAAAAGACAATCAAGAGAATGGTAAAAGTTGTAATCTGATAAGAATTTAGTAATTGCCGGGCTCGGTGGCTCAGCCTGTAATCCCGCGCCTTGGGAGGCTGAGGTGAGTGGATTGCCTGAGACCGTGGGTTCGAGACCCGCCTGGGCAACTTGGCGAGATCTCATCTCTACAATAAATAAAAAAATCAGCCGGACATGGTAGCGCGTGCCTGTAATTCCAGCTACTCGGAAGGCTGAGGTGGAAGGATCGCCGGAGCCCAGCAGGTCGAGGCTGCGGTGGCCGGGAGCGGCCACTGCACTCCAGTCTGGGCGACAGAGTGAGACTCCAACTCAAA
>CAUYQG010230192.1:0-10383 GCA_963574415.1 Tarsius wallacei
CTCCGGCGATCCTTCCGCCTCAGCCTTCCAAGTAGCTGGAACTACAGGCGCGCGCTACCACGCCCGGCTAATTTTTTGATTTATTGTAGAGATGAGGTTCAGAAAGCATTTGTAGATTTGGAAAACTTGGCTAAAAGATTGAGGGGGTATAAAACTGAATCTTAAACACCCAGGTTGTTAAAAACCTTGAGTTATCCTGTCTTATACATCAGATATTTCCCATCCCCAAGTGTCTGTTTATTATGCAGAACAGTGAAGATGAACTTCCTTCACCTTCATGGTTTTCCTTTCTCTCAAGTGGCTTCTCAAAATATTTTTCCGAATAAAGATAGCTCTGTTCATAATCCGGGATCAGATATAGCATCTCCAACAATATAGGTTTCCATATATTTTATCTCTTTAGTTGTTGTTAAGAATAGACATTTTTGTCTTCTTTTAACTAATTGTTGGTGGTATGCATGAACGGTTTAAAATTATATATTTCATATTCTGACGCTTCGCTAAAGACATCAATTATAAGAGTACATTTTCAAAAGTCTATAATACTAAATGTCATTATACTTTTCTGTTTTATAATAATTGGAAAACTATTATTTTTGTTTTATGTCACATTGTAAATTATGGGTGTCGGTGTGTGTGTGTGTGTGTGTGTGTGTGAGAGAGAGAGAGAGAGAGAGAGAGAGATAGTGAGAGAGAGAGAGAGAGAGAGAGAGAGACAGAGAGAGACACCATGCTTCTCCCACATCAAAAATTCTCTAACATTTGTTGTACTCAGGGAAAAGACGGTATAAAGGCTATGGGGAATGGCTATAAAATTAAGTTCCCTCAGTATTCTCCCATAACCTCAAGGTATCACTTAAAATGTTTGCTTTTAAAGCCACTTTCTGGAGAAGGGAGTTCGATCAGTGGTGACTTTATAGTAACAGCAAGAAGCTTTCTTTTTTTTTTCCTTGCTGGTTTTAAGCACCTGTAAACTGCCAATCAGTCTTACAAAGAAATGATCTTTTGTGTTTATCCCTTCTTTTCTAGACTGTTTCACTGTTTCTCTAGAGACAGAACCACCATTTCTCATCATACATCCCTGAATGGAATTTTCAAAACATGTCTCTCACATGTTCTCCTGACTTTGTGCTAATCCTCTCTCTTAACAATGATTAAATTTTATGGCTAGTAATTTTTAAGTGTTAAAATACATTTTTTCTCACTATCATCTAGCATTACTAGTTAAAATGCAAGCTTAAAAACTAGTTTAAAGAGCTCCTATACTTGTGGAGTTGGCACTTTGAACCAGATTTTCCACTGAGGATAAATAGAAAAGCTGAACACTTAAAAAAAAAAAAGTCTAGTTAAAGTAATGAGTAAACTAACAAGGCGGTGAGGAATTATTGTGCCAAGAGCTGGAAAATGTCAAATCTATTTGAAGCTATTTTTTCCCCCAGAGGCATCTACTAATTCCCAAAAAGTCTGCTAATAGGCTGAAAAACGGATCAGAATTTTTGGAAGCTTTGGTGAGGCTGGTGGGACAGACATTGGCGTGCACAGACTACCAAGGCATAATGGCCTAGTGAACACCATTTGCTTTGGATTAAATGTTAAAAGGCTAAAATCTACAGATAAGTGTGACTAGATTAACTAGAAGCAAAAACAGGTTTTCACAGAGATGGTTCCAGCCATCTCAACGCATAAAACTGCAACAACAAATGGAAATCTTTGGAAAAAGAAGATCCTGGACCTTATTTATTTATTTGTTTTTACTTTTTAAAAAAGACGTGATGTGCAGCACGTAACCAAAAATAACCAAGAACATGGGATAAGGCAATATGAACAATACTCAGTAGAAACAACGGCAATAGAAACACATAGGGACTGCAGATGTTTAAATTAACATATAGTCAAGCATTATGATAAGCATGCTTACTATATTCAAATAAATAAAAAACAAAATTAAAAATCCTGGCAAATAAATGGAAAATATAGAAAAAAAATTGACAGATTTGGGGTAAAAAGCCAACAAGAAATTGTAGAGCTGACAAACGTGCTAACTGAAATTAAGAACTCAGTTAACAGCTTAACAGCCTATTGGACACAGCAGAAAAAATAATAGATTGTAAGGTGGATTAGTATAAATATCCAGACTGGATCATTGAGAGACAAAAGGACGAAAAGCAAAGAGGAAAATGTAAGCAACAGAGGAAATAGTCAGAAAGTCTGTCACTTACAATTGGAATCTCAGAAAGACAGGAGAGATAGAATGGTAGAAGCAATACTACTTTAAAACATAATGCCCTGGAATTTTTCAAAATTGATGAAAAGCATCAACTGACAGATTCATGAAGCCCTAAAACATCAAAAGAGAAAACATTTAAATAAATCTACATCTAGCACGACATGGGGAGATTAGTGAATATGAAAGACAAAGAGAAAAATTTAATCACACAGAAAAATGGACGATTTTCTTCAATGAAGCAGCAATTAGATTAAGAACTGCCATTTCAACAACAAAAGAGAAACCAGAAGACAATTGAAATATATTTTCAATGTCCTAAAAAATAATTACTGCCAATCAAGATATGTATACTAAAAATATATATATATCCATGTCCAGCAAAAATAGTCTTCAAGAATGAAGGTGAAAAAAATTTTTTCCAGGCAAAGAAAAACCAAAAGAATTAATCATTTCCAGCTTCTCATTAAAATAAATAATAAAGGAATTCTTTAGAATTTTACATTGAAGAGATACAAGAGGGACTGAAGAGAACAAGAAGGATGAGGGTGAGAAAATAAAAGTAAATTGTTTAGCAAAACAATATCTTGTTATTTAAAATAAGCAGAGCTAGAATACTCAAAAACTATAGGATATAAGTGGGAAGGATGTGAACATTTTTCTAAGGTCCTTGCATTATACAGGAAGAGGGTAAAATGCCACTTAATATTAAATATTAAGCTTTGTTAAATTAGCATATTTAATATTTAGAATAATTACTAAAACAGTTAAAACACATAACTTCTAAGAAAATCAAGAAAAATTAAATAATTAAAATAATAAATCCAATAACTAAAAATCTCCATAACTAAAAAGCTCCATGTCAAGAAGTTAGAAAAAGAACAGCAAATTAAACTCAAAGGAAACAGAAATAAAGAAATAATAATGGTAGACATTGCAGTAGACCGTTGGGTGAGAATTGTAAAGCTGATTCTAAAATTTATATGGAATTGCAAAGGTCTAAGAATAAGCACAGCATCTTAAAGAGTCAGGCGAGGTAATTTTTTTTTTTTTTTTTTTACCAGATATCAAAACTTATGAAAAATCTCCAGTAATTGGGATAGTATGATCCTGGCATAGGAAGAAGAAAAATGAACCAATGAAATAAGACAGAATCCACAAACATCACTATACATATATAGCTGTCTGATTTACACAAAGATGGCATTGCAAAACAGAGAAGAAAAGACCATCTTAAATAATTTTTGTTGGCTCACTGGGTATTAATGGAATATCCCACAGGGTCCTTTTGAAGCACATCTCATTCATTATATAATTTCATTGATAAATACTTTAATATTTCACAGATTTTTAAAAAACATAACCACAATACCATTATCTCCTATAAGAATTACTGTAATTTCCTAGTGTACTCAAACAACCCAGCAGTGTTCAATTTTTCCTGTCTCTTAATATTTTCATAGTTGGTTAGAATCAGTTCCAACAAGACCCACACTCTTCAGTGGTTTCCTCTTTCAGATCTCTTTTAATCTGTTGGTTTTCTTCTTTTTTATTCTTGCAAATTATTTATGAGTTCATTTTTTTGTTTTTAGCCCTGTAGAACTTCCTGCATTCTGAATTTTGTGCCCTTGTAGTATCATTGAGCATGCTCCTTTGACACTTGTACTTCCTGTAATTTAGTAGTTTGATAGAGGTTTGATCAAATTCAGGTTGTTTTTTGGGGTAAAGAATGTTCATATGGTGTTCTTGCAACATAGAAGGAGACTCATACAATGCCTGCTTATCTCTATTCTTAGTGATTTTAATATAGTTCGGTTATTGTCAGCCTGATTCTTCCATTGTAAGGTTTCCCATTATTTTTCAACTTAATAGATTTAGCAAACTAGATTCATATGACAATTTCCCTAGATTCATTATTTTATTAAAAGTTGAAAAATGAGGAAATGGTAATTTTCCTTCTTCGTGTATCAGTTTAAGTTCTTCTGTAAAGAACTTTCCTTTAGGAACCACTTAGGTAATCTGAATACCGTCCATATCGGAAAGGCAGGATTAATTCTTGATTCTTTCCTCTGATCCATCGGTTTCACAATAAAGCGTTGGTTCTTTAACAGTCTTCATTATTGGCTGAGATTTATTTGAAGTATTATTAACCCATGAATTGTCAACATCTTTGCCATGTTTCAGTATATCACAGTTACTATTATTTTTATGTCCACATTTTCCCATTTTGGGTCAGAAGTACTCTTTTGGGTTGGCGCCAAATCCTTTTGACATGCATTAGTAATCTTTGTTTTTTGTTTTTTTTTTGAGTTGGAGTCTCACTCAGTCGCCCAGACTGGAGTGCAGCGGCCGCTCCCGGCCACCGCAGCCTCGACCTGCTGGGCTCCGGCGATCCTTCCGCCTCAGCCTTCCAAGTAGCTGGAACTACAGGCACGCGCTACCATGCCCGGCTAATTTTTGATTTATTGTAGAGATGAGGTCTTGCTTGCCCAGGCGGGTCTCGAACCCGCGGGCTCAGGCAATCCACTCACCTCAGCCTCCCAAGGCGCGGGATTACAGGCTGAGCCACCAACCCCGGCTCAACCATATCTTTTAAAAGAGAGCAACTGAAATAAGCAATATTGCTTCAAAAATGAAGAACACTATGTATGCTATAATACCCTCACTATAGAGGACATGACATTTTACAAAAATGTTAACATATGAGTTCAGGTGGTAGTATCTAATAATTTCTCTTACTTGCTTCTTTAACATCAGCTGGAATTCGGAAGTGGTATTTGGCAAAACCCTTGAGAATCTGAGACTTGATATAGTTTGCAAGCTGACCAATTACTATTCTGTGATTCTAGGTTTCTTGACAAATTACAATACTTGAAGCTAAAGCATTTTTCAACTTTTTTTTCAAAAGATTTTTTGAGCATCTACCACGTAAAAATGTACCAGGTGCCATTAAAATGCTGGGCACTGGTGGAGGAATAGAAACATGAATCAGATATGGGTGTTGTTTGTAGTAAAGAGTAAAATGAAATATCATCAATTTCACTGTTGTATATGCCTCCACTTGTTAAAGGATAATGCAAACTGAATCTTTTTCCTGAAGAGTGAGTCGTGCTCCTTTGGTGGAGTTTTCAGAGCCTGAAAGTCTTCTAGCCTGACTGCATTGTGTCTGCTGTTCCCAGTGATTGTTCCCGAAATTGGTTGCTTCATCACTTCTTGAGATTATTGTTCCTGTAGGTGTTCCACTCATTAGGGAAGATCCCAACCATGACAGCTGAGTGTCCCAGTCTACAGTTCTTATAAAGTCTCATGGATTTATCACAACTTGCCTTGTACCTCTGACTATCATCTTGTTTCCTCTTGTTTTTTTTTTTGCCTTGAGACAATGAATTGTTCTACCAACTGTTACCTAGCTAAAAGTGAATTCCCTAAATGTATCCTTCCTATTGCTATTTTAAAAAGCAGGTATAAAAAAGAATTAGTGACTACCCCAAGCTCTTCTAGATAATGATGATGTTGATAATAATAATAATATCATCACTAATGTTTATTGAGGACTAAAATTAGATAATTCCCTGCCCTAAATTGTTTACAAATATTTTCTCAGTTATTACTTATAACAACTCTGGAAGGAAAATACCATTATTAGTTCATTTTAAGATAAGTAAACCAGGCAAAGAGAAGTTAAGTACTTGCCTATTACCTTCCTCATTTCTTTCCACCAAATAGGAGATACCTATAGAACAAGCCCCATACTGAGCTCTGGTTCTCCCATTGGCTTCCGATGATTGACTAAACTCTAGCAATGACCTGGGTTGTGTTGTAAGGGTAAGGCTGATTTACATATTGTGGACTACATATAATTTCTGGTTATCATTCTTTCCTTGGATAAACCATGAATGTCTTTATTGTTCTTGAAATTGTGCCAAAGGCAAATGCAAATTCAAGAGGGGAAAGATAGCATTGAACCAAGAGTAATCTCAGGTTCTGTCATATAACTCCTTGCCCATCCTGGTCCAAGTGTTTCTGACTTTTGGGTTATAATTTCCATGTGTTTATTTTGAACTGAATTAGTAGCAAATGTTGCCACTAGTTTTCCCTGAAAAAAAATTATTCTTCACCCATTAGAGGAATCCAAGCACACCCTTGAGCAGTGATGTTAGCTCTACTGAGCATCATCATTGCCATTTAGAGGAACTTATGCCTACAACTGTAATGCACATCATGTGCATTGTTTCATTTAATCCTCATAAAAATCTCATAAGGTTGATTTCACTGTATTATGAATATAGTAATCTGCATACAGTAATCTATGTGACTGAAGACTACATCACTTATTCTTTTCCAATCAACATAAAGTGACTTGAAACTCTCTTGATTGGGAAAGCATTAGACAATGGATTCTGAGATTTTATTTTATTTTATTTCACTTTTGTCTTTGAATATATTATTTTATTTTATCTTATATCAGATATGCTATTTTTTCTTGGATTAGATAATTTTTCTAAGGAGGATTATTCTGTCACTTATTAAATATAGTCATATGTCACTTAATGATAGGGATAGGTTCCGAGAATTGTGTTTTTAGGAAATTTCATTGTTGTGTAAACATCAAAGTATATTTACAAAAACCTAGATGGTACAACCTACTACACACCTAGGTTATATGGTATAGCTTATTGCTCCTAGGCTACAAACCTATATAGTGTGTTGCTGTACTGAATATTGTAGGCAAGTTTAACACAATGGTAAATATTTCTGCATCTAAACAGAAACGGTACCATAAAAATATGGTATTATAATCTTATGCAACCACTGTCATTTATGTGATTCATAGGTGACTGAAATGTAATAATGCTGGACATGACTACAGCTGCTACTTGCTGGGCCCTAAGCTAGCTGTTTCCATGTTGGCTACTATTTTTTAAATCAATTTTATGATTCAGTGTAAATATGAATTGATAATCCTTTTTCAAAGATGTACAACTCTGCCTAATACCTTGAGAAAGGAGTAGGGAAAATCTATAAGATGAAGGAAATGAACAAGAGCTGACGAAGGAACTTAATGAACATGGAGCAGATATTTAACATGGAGAACAGATTTTTGTCAGCAAGCTATTGCCCTGGCAGATACATAAACTTTATCACTGTGGGAGGCAGTGATCTGGCAATGTACCAAGTGTAAACCCTGCAAAGAAATATTGCAATAAAATGTGGTTGGTAGACAATAAATCTTTTATTATAATAAGCATGATTTGTTTGCCTTCTCTATTGAATTTGCTGATGCTTATTGATGCATATCAAGTAGGGATGGGGAAAAGAAGTCCTTACACTAGGAATCAATCATGAATAATATAGTCTCTGTCTCTATAATGCCTGTGTTTTCTGCAGTATTTTATAAAGGTGAGTGGAGTAAAATAGAATAGAATGCAATGGAATAGAAAATGATGCAAAAATGAATATACTCAGAGCCAGAAATATTCATAGGTGGAATATGCACATAGCTGATTTGATCTGGAGTATCAAAAATAGTGTTTTTTTAACTGAAGAAAAGATTTTCTGTGACTGTCATGATGTATTATAAATAAAAACAATAGTAACAACGACAAAAAGAAAGACTTTCTGGGCAAAAAATCTAAACCCCAAATAAAAAAAAGCCCACCTCAGAACAAAAGCAATTTTGTTCATTGGAAAAAGGATAAGAACCTTCACTAATCTGTTCAGATTTACATGATGTCCTTACTTTCCTCTCCAGTGACCCTGAAAATCAAGAAATATGCATTTATACATAGATATGTGTAAATATATACACATATATATGTATCTATGTGTATGATACATGTATGCATTTATATGTTATATGTAATGCATTGGTTATTTAATCTCATATATATATAGACAAAGAGTTATGGTATACTAGATGATGGTGAGTTAACAATCACCCCTCCAAATCTCAGCGGTTTCAACTACAAATGTTTATTGCTCACTCATGCGTCAAGCCTATTGCAAGTTAACTGCAGCTCTCTTTTACCTCATTTCACTCTGGACCCAGGCTGACGGCAGAGCCTCTATTTTTAATGTTACCTATCTTATAACAGAGAGAAAAGAACATGGCAGACCGCATAAGAGGTCTAAGGGCTCCTGCCCACATGTATTATTTCCATATGTTATTTGTCAAAGCAAGTCCATGTCTGCATGGGACAAGTATATATAATCATCTTGCAGAAAGTATTTTCAAGTAATAATGTAAGATATTACAGTATGAAAGCACATCAGACTAATATCCAATACTAATACTGTATCTGTTGGGTAGAGTATTGGTGGGTGTTGAATACATTGTAGTTTTCATAATATAATAATGTACCCAGGGTCACTGTTCCATCTACTTCTAGTAATTTTTTTCAGGTAGTTGGGGGTGATGATAAGAAAAGAACCTTGATTTGTAGCTTTAACCTCATTTGTTCTCATATTCTTTGTCTCTCTCATATTAATGACATTGAGGTCCTATTTCTGTATTATAAAGTCACTTCCAGTATTTTTCAATCAACACATTTTTATTGAGAACCAACTCTGTGTCAGGCATCTTGCCTCGTGCTTGATTATATCTTGATCTCATTCAGAAACATTGTTTCTTAGTGGTTTAAGGTCTGGAGGAATCAGTTAGCATCAGTTAAAATATATTGATTAAGCACTATAGTGGGCAAATGAAACTAGATCAAAGTTTTGTGGAAGAGACTGACATTGGAGAAAAGTGACAAAGTGCTTGAGAGCTTAGTGATGTTGTACTGTGAAATGAGATTTGACCTGTCTTCAGAAACATGGTTAGGATTTTGAGAAAGAGGGAGAAGTCAAGGAAAAAGTGGGGTAAAAACCTTCTAGACAAAGAATTAGTATCAACAAAAACAGAGACACAGGATAAAATGTAAAGCATGTCTGAGAAATCTAACTAGTTCTTTATAGTTGGGGTATAGAGTTTGGGGGACGCATAGTTAAAGTTGAGACTGCATATATGGATTAAGATAAGCTGTGGAGTTATTTGATAAAATTCATCATCTCTATCTAGAAAGGTCAGCTTTCCTGAACATCTTAAGTATCCTTGCTGAACCCCTGACTTTCAAGTCTGACCTCTTCCTTTTCTTCACATTTTTTCATTTGAGCAGTCTCCCAGATTGAGCCCCATGATTTCTTTGCATTCATTACCTTTGACTAATTTGAGCCCTGATTTTCTCCTTTTCCATACCTATCTATAATTCAGCCTCTTTGTTTTATGGGTTATTCCATTTGGATAGAGTGAGCTATCTCTAGTGAATGACCTAAAAGATAATCCTTCTCCATATTACTTTCTTTTTTTAAAATTTTTATTTATTTATTTATTTTTATTATGGTATTATGGGGTACAGTTAGGGGTTAGGCATACAAAAATGCTTCGTTCAGGCACCCTTGATGTTAAGAGGTGTCTCCCCATCCCCAGACAGATATTTATCACCATTAATCCCATCACTCCCCCCCCCCCCCAGTTTCCCACCACTGTCAGTCATTTTCTTGTGGTAGTACGTTGGGTGATCAAGGTCTACTATATGAATGAGAACATGTGATACTTAGTTTTTTGTTTCTGTGAGAGGTCACTCAGTATTATGGACTCTAGTTCCATCCAGGTTGCTGCGAAATTCATGATTTTGTTCTTTCCTATGGCTGCGTAGTATTCCATTGTGTATATGTACCACATTTTTTAAATCCAGTCCTCTTTTGATGGACAGCATGGTTGCTTCCAGGTTCTTGTTGTTGTGAACAATGCTGCGATAAACATACGTGTACAGGTATCTTTTTTATAGAGTGATTTGTGTTCTTCAGGGTATATTCCCAGTATTGCGGGTTCATACGGGAGGTTGGTGTTTAGAGCTTTTAGGAATCACCACACTGCTTTCCAAAGAGGTTGCACTAGTTTACACTCCCACCGACAGTGTAGAAGTGTTCCCTTTTCGCCACACCCTCTCCAGCAACTGCTATTTTTTGAATTATTAATAATTGCCATTCTGACTGGAGTTAGGTGGTATCTCAGTGTGGTTTTGATTTGCATCTCCCTGATGATTAGTGAGGTTGAACACTTCTTCATGTGTCTGTTGTCTGCTCGGATGTCTTCCTTTGAGAAGTGTCTGTTCATA
>CAUYQG010230196.1:0-42091 GCA_963574415.1 Tarsius wallacei
GAGTTGGAGTCTCACTCTGTCGCCCAGACTGGAGTGCAGTGGCCGCTCCCGGCCACCGCAGCCTCGACCTGCTGGGCTCCGGCGATCCTTCTGCCTCAACCTTCCAAGTAGCTGGAACTACAGGCGCGCGCTACCGTGCCAGGCTAATTTTTTGATTTATTGTAGAGATGAGGTCTTGCTTGTCCAGGCGGGTCTCGAACCCGCGAGCTCCGACAAGCGACTCACCTCAGCCTCCCAAAGGCGCGGGATTACAGGCTGAGCCACCGAGCCCGGCTTCTGGCATAGAATTTTAAGGTAGAAAATTTTGATGCAATATTTTATATTTTTGCCCAAATTTGTAATTAGTATTTATGCCTCTACTAAGATTTATTTAGTTAACTGTGTTAACTCCGAAATGTTTTTAAAAATTATAAATATATAATGCTAGTTTTAACCTAATGAAAAAAGTAAGAAATTACCCAACATATTCCTGAAATTCTGCAGGGTTCTAATATCTCTGATTACTGTTGTAAAATATTAATTATGTAAGTCACTGTTTTCATACAGAGCTAAAAAATAGTTCTTATACAGTTATAAGCATATGGTGTCAGTAGTTATCCTTGCATTGACAGCTCCCAGAGCAAAAGGAATACTTACCCTCTTACCAAATATAATTTAAAAATATCAGAAGTAGTTGTAATGAAGGCAAAACAAATATAAGCACATAGTGTTTCAATAAGCCATCAACACATTTTTCCCAATTTTCTGAAAAATAAAATATGAAGAAAATGCTTATGTATTCTTCAATTTTCAAGATTGTACTATTGTGACCATATCACTATAATCTAAAATAAGATGAAGTCTTGAAAAAAAAATGCAGAATTATGCTGGATGCCCTGTTAATACCTATAACAGATGAAAGCAATAGAAAAAAATACAGAAAACAAAAATAATAGAAATTTTGATCTGGTGGTAAAGTTAAACATGTTATAAGAAAGTTATGCCAATGTTTCATCTCAGTTATAAACAATTTGGAGATGACTTCCCAAAGGATAGCATATAAAATAGCACTTATGAGCTTGTACCATAGAGTACACTTATTTAATAACTTCCCTTTCCCCCACCATTAAATGTATGCTTCTATAAATCAGGCACTTTTCACTCTGTTTTCTCAGAACACCTTTTATGAATTTAGTAGTAGTTCAATAAATATTTTTGGAATATTTTAATGTATGGAGTAAGAACCAGATAAAATCATATAAATTGCTATTAGAGCTAGAGGAGAAAATATAGTGAGAAAAATTTGAAAAATTTAAAAAGTGGCAAAGGATCTAAATTTTGTGATTAAAATAATCACAACTTACTGTAATTATAAGGTAAATGTATTATCTTTCCAAAGGGTGTTTAAGAATTTAGAATTATTTTCCTGACCAGGGCAATTGTGGTGGAAAACATATTAATTTCTGAATAATTTAAAATACACTAAATATATAAATTTGTATAAAAATTGTAATTATATGCAAATATTTATTAACTCATTTTCATTATTTATTAAAACATTTAATTTGGAGAAGTGCTGTAGTTAACATAAATAAAGTTCACTAATTACTTAAAATTTTGAATGTCAAAATTTTTAAAACTATCTAAGTATATCATATGTTAAAAGAAAAATTTTAGACAAATTATGTTTAATAGAGTTTATTTGAGCAAAGAACAATTTATAAACTGGACAGTATTCAAAACTGAAAGTGGTTCAGAGAGCTTCACTGCAGCACCCTGAGTGGTAGGCTTTTATAGGCTGAACACAGAAGCAAACTAAATAAATTATCTGATTAGCTACAGCTAGTCATTTGTATTATTTGGGCATGTTGTGATGAGGTATTTGCATATTTGGATACGGTCTGATGAAAGGTTCTTAGTAGTACATACAATTGACAGGTTGGCTTTCTCTGTGATTGAGGATCTTTTATTTGTTTATTTTTTAATTTTAAAGATGTGGTACAGCCTGGTGCAGTGGCTCACACATCTAATCTCAGGGCTTTGGAAGGTTGAGTGAGAGGATTGCCTGAGACCACAGGTTCAAGACTAGCCTGGGCAATTTGTCAAGACCTCATCTCTACAATAAACCAAGAAAAGAAAAATGAGTTGAGCATGATGATGCATGCCTGTCGTTCCAGCTACTTGGAAGACTGAGGCAGAAGGATCATCTGAGCCCAACAGATAGAGGCTGTGGTGGCTGTGAGCATGTCACTGCACTCCAGCCTGGGTGACAGAGTGAGACTCTGACTCAAAAAAGTTGTGTGGTACAATTCAGGGTTAGGTACATAAGTGGTCATTGTGCAGGTGAAGTTTGGATTTTTTATTCCTATTGGTTCTCACTTTACCTGGTTTGGATCAAGTATCCTTATTGGTGTTATGTGTATCTTCCTCCCTCCCCTACCCTGGCAGTGACCCACTACTGACAATCCAAATCTTTTTAAAAGTCAGTTACAAGAAATGTTTCCAAGGTAAGTTCCAGTTTGCTTATGTATGAGCTTTGGGGGCAGAAACAACTTTAGATGAATGGCCTGCTGCTTATTTTGCTAAACTCATGAGGGTTTTTAGACTATATGAACATAAATATGTACATACACTAATGCATGAAAAGTAAATAATATATGTTAACAAGAAAGAAAGTTAATTTAATCATAGATTTAGTCTGAAATAGAAATTGTTCTAGTATGGGCTGAGCTTATTCAAAGATGCCCCAACTAACATGCCAATGAGTAATGTCTATAGAGTGTTTATGTTGTTATTCATTGAATATTCTAAATAAAGAAACTTGTATTTCCTACTAGTTCTGTTTTGGACACTCTGTAGGTTATAATAGTTTTGATGTTATTTGTCCACACTCTAAATAATAAGAACAGAAAAACTTAACATCCTTAATGAAAAATTGATACAGCATGGTTTGACAGCTAGTTTCCTAAACGGTCCAGGTTCATTTAAAAAAAATATGATAATCCCTACGTTTAGTGGGGCAGATGGCTGCCCAGTTACCTCCCTTGCTGTCAGCTGTGGCCCTCAGATGACCTTTAAGATAATATTAGTATACGCAAAAGTAACCTCTGTTCAACTATCTGGCTATGCCCTTTTATAAGGTTGTGCCCTGTACTTAGGTTTAGCTCTCCACTCTAGTGGCCGCACAGACATGACTGGGAAGATAGTATAACACCTACATTCCTGAAGTGGTGGTATTAGCATTCAAGGATAATCCAAAGCACTAAAACAGAAAAAGGAATCCCTGATTCCAGGTAACTCATATTACTTGGAATGTTAAATAAAAGAATAGACATTTCTCTGTTGTTAAAAAAAACTGTTATCTTTGTTTTTGTTAGTGTAGCCAAATAAGGACAACACCTACACAAATCAGACAAAAGAACATATAGCTGGCAAGATTTTACTCTAAATAATCTGTTTTATCTTGAAATTTATATGCAATTTCAGGAGAAGTCATGCTAACTCTTACCATAGAAGGTTGAAATGGGGATTGCAATTTTGGCTGCACTCTCTGAAGCATAGTAGCACTTAATTTAGCTTAAATAATTTATCACAACTAATAAACGCAATATATTTTTCAACCAGTCTATCTTTGTGAGAATGTCATTTTGTGCACGTATGTATTCTTTAATCATTTATTATAACCCTAAGGTAAAATGCTTCAGAAAATATACTAATGCACTGTTGTTTCTTGTTTAAGCTCATTGCAGTGTTGACTTATTTTTACATTAGATTTTGTTTGGTATTCACTTAATTAAATATCTGAAGAATTATTTTTATTATTGGCATATTTTTTTCGCTTTTAAATAATGTGCTTCCTATTTTCAAGGAATGTTTCATTAATTTCAATTATATTAAGGCAGGTATTCCAAGATATTGTTTTATGATATTTGACATATTTTCAGCAACTTTAATTTTCATAGCTTTTATTTTCATTGTGTAGAATCTGAAGTCAATTCAGTAGAACTGTGTAGAAGTTCATATTTTTTTCACAAATGCCTTAGCATACTTTTATTTGCTTGTGTTATGCTTCTTTTACAGAGGTTGTGATTTTTAAAAATGCCTTTAGGTGTCTAGGGCCTCAACTTTATAGAAAAATAAAGTTTATTGATCATTATGAAAAACGTAGACTAAAAGTTTGATAATTGGAAAAATTTGTTTTTCTTTGACAAGAGAACTTTTTTAAATGTTACAATTCGTTTTTAAAATTTATTGTATAACCCTAAATTAAAATATTTCAAATGGTAGTGTTAAAGTGTTAAAAAATAAGTGTAACACTAGAAATTATATACAGGTAATTATTATTTATATACCAACTATGTATACCTGTAAGTATTAAATAAGATATTTGCAGGTAATTGTCTACATACCAGTTAGAACTCTGTATGTGTTTGATCAAATCAAAGGTTAAATTGATGAGAATTCTTCCAAGTACCTACTTTCAGAGAAAATGTATTATGGTAGAAAGTGCATCAGAGTTGGTATATAAAGGCCTGGCCTACAGTCTTCTAGTAGAAGAATCTGTAAATTTTCTGAATTTCATTTTTATTATCTTTAAGATATAAAATCATTACACCAACTACTCTAAATTATCATTTTATACAGTTGGCATCAAGGTCTCAATGTATACTTACTTGTATTCCCCTTCTCAGTCCTTTTCTAAAGTCCTTGTTTGAATAAGTATATTAAAAAATACATAATGATTTTTTTCTTAGTCCTCCTGAAGTGAAAGGGGTATCGGTATAACAGGGTCTATGGCAAGAGTCATCCTTGTTTGCATAGGACACAACTCCTTTAGGCCACTGCTTAGTGACAACCCTACTCCGCTCCTCTACTTTGTCCAATTTACTCTCAATTTCATATTCTGCTCTTCCTTCATTATTCTTATTATTCCTCAGAGCACCTTTTTTTTACACATGGGGGCTGCTTTCCCCCCAGGGATACAGCTAACAGTTGTGAGATGCTTCAGCTTCGTTGCATCCACAGTCCCTCCTTCGCACAATTGCTAAATGTCAGAGGCTGTGCATAGTCACTCATGATTGGCAATACTTAGTGCTATACTTAGTGCATGTCAGATAGTTTTCACCAACAAAAACAGAGAAACAAATCCTACCATACCCAATTATTTGAACATCATCTTGCATGAATGCAGCCTACTGTGTACTGAGGGACTGGAATGCTAAAACGCACAGTATGGATAATGGAGTCAATGGTGCGCAGACCCTTCTCACAGAGGTCTTCAACATGTGAACTCTCACATGTCAGACTGACAAGGAGTCTAGTCTAGCTTTTTGTCAGCTCCTATTCCTGTTATACGTCATGAAACCCACACGTTGTTATTAGGTTAGCGTGATTTTTTCCTTCTTTTCTATTGGACCTGAACACGAGTATTATACCAAAATTCCTACCAGAAATGGCATGCCTCAGCATAGCTTACAGTGCCAGAGTCCTAGATGATGGGACCCCAGATGGCACACAAAAGTAGAGTTCAGTTATACCTCCAGCAACGTTGTGTTCGGACTGTGCTGCTTGCTATTTCCTTGACCTAGAACAAACTAGATTATACTTTGGAGAAATCGATATTTTTTCTTTTTAATGATGTTCTTTTTCTCTTGACATTTTTAATTGATAAATTAAAATTGTAAAATTATTTTCTGGATAGCATCTTGTGTTTAGAAATACTTCTTGTGTGATGTTATAAACATATTGTGTGTGTGCATGTCTGTGTGTGGGGCAGAGGTCCTAGAAACTGGGATTTTGATAATTGTTCCTACAGAAATTTAAATATTCCTCTGAGCAATAATCTACCTTCATATTTAATTTTCTCTGAAATTTTAAAATTTTCTATTTAATGTCCTTCAGGGAAAATAAAATGTTAAACAGCGTGCATAGTGAAGATAGTCTATTTGATGTTTCTTCCTTTGTTAACCCATGTTAACCTATGAATTCACCTTCCATTTAACTGAGACATTTACCTGAGGCATTTAACTCATTAAATTGTTTTACATTTACTCTTATCATAAAATATGTCACCTACTATTTAATAGGGTCTCTTGTTCTACATTTGAATTTTCTCGGATTTTCGACACTTTTCATTTTTATCCAGATGCTTATAGTATTCTTTCTACATATGTCCTAAAAGAGAGTTATTTTCTACAAATCAAGATTGATATATATGCCAAACTATTTTTCTTTTTATTTTCTAATTTAAAAAACGCCTGTGGATCAACTGCCATGTGCAAGGCTGTGAGGCTGTGAACTTTCTGAGGACCACATTCTATTTTTATTTTTTTAATGTAAAAGTCAGGTTGAGAAAACACTAAAACAGAAAACTGAAAGAGAGCAGTAAGAATGGTGAAATCCAGTATGTAACAGACACATTTTAAGACAGTTCTTTAGAAGGCAATCAGCTGGTCAGTAGATATGTGGGGACAATTTTATACTTACTTATGTCTGGTGAAAACACGAAAACGGCCCAAAGGTCAGCTCTGGGCACAGCACACTTGCCTTCCTTTAGTTACAGAAAGATGTACTGACTGATGTCTGTGATGCAGGGACATCTTTACACATAATGGTGAGTAGTAGGAGAACCCTATGCTGCTGAGGTTGCTCTTTGTACCTCATAATTTCAATCAAGTACACGTGGCACTTGTCTAATAAAAAAAAATCATGCCGCATACATTTAACCTTCTACTGTTACGTAACTCTGATAAAGGTCTTATTTGAATGTGTTGTATTAAAAATTGGTGCAGGTTAGTAATTTCATGTATTTTAGTCAACCATCTGCCACTGATTTTCATCTTAGGGGTCAATGAATTTGGAATGAAAATGTTTACTTTTCTGCAGAGCATATTTACATTTAAGAGTGTTGCTGCTACCCTAATTTTACTTCTGAAAGTGGGGATTAATGGGAACAGTGTTTTTTCTAAATAAGTTACCAAAAACAAGAAGATATAATTTTATATACCACAATCTATAAGTCTGTCACTTTGCTTTTGTAATTAATGTGGATTTTACAGTTGTCAAATAGATTTAAAGTAGTTAGAAGTAATTTCTAAATGTAATTTATTCTACACATTCAGACAGCATTATATTTAATAAAATTTTGAAAAATATTTGCATCTTAGAAGTTCCACTAGACTTATGATTCCTCTGTTAGCCTACTAACTAAATCTACTATCTATGCCAAGAGGTGATTTTCACCAGAAGTTTCTTAAATCTAGAACTCTTTTCATCTACATCAGTGACCAGGCTTTCCTTGCTTCTTTCTTTCTCCTAAGACTTAGCAAATGTTTATCTAGGCTACCTTAGCTCCAATAGAATCCTCATTTTCCATGATACCATCACTGCAAACACAACCAACTGGTACGTCAGTTCCAGACTATTCCTTACCTATCAAAGCACCTAAAGACCACTTAGTTGCATGGTATTTTTATATCTAATGTCATTTTTCTTGTTGTAAACTGTTATTGGGTGCCATTTCAAAACTGCCTTCAATTTGAGTGGATGGGTAAGGTATGACCCACTAGGTCATGTGTTCAGTTCATGTCAACTCACATAACACAGAATCAAAGTTACACCACAATTTGTTAACTAGCTGATACCTATAAGCTTTAAATTTCAAATTCCCTAACCTTCTATTTACTTATGTCTGTATGGAACACAGCTGGTACATATCAACCAAAGAAGATGCAGCTGAATTATTTCAATTTCAATTTAGAAAGATAAGATAAAAAACATAACTGAAAAATACTCAATTTTTAGCAAAAACTATTGTGGAGTTCTTATTTCTAGCTAGGAGAACTTGATTGAAGCACCTACCAGGAACATTTTTTGAAGTAGTTCCTTTTTTAATCAGAGCCAGTGAAAATTCATGCTTAATATATTATCGTAGATAAGAATTGAGCTGTGGAAGCCATTGGCAAAATAAATAGTAGATTCAACAGAACAGTGGAACTGAAAGTTCAATGGTTTTTGGTTGAGAACTATATTGCAACTGAGGAAATAAGAACAACATGGACACCCAACTTTTCCTTGACATTTTGCCATGAGAAGAGTATATATGCATGATGGAAAAGATGTGATATCAAAGGAACAAGCAAGCTTAATTTATAAATTAGTACTGGGGTACTAGTATAGAGGTTAATCTTAAAAACATGGCAGAGGATGTGTTCTGGAAAACCATTAGGGGTGAGGTGGCGGGAGGAATATGCCCTTCCCTGCAGAGAAAAAAGGAACTAGCTAACTCTAGCTAACTAGAAAAAATATGCTATAATGCTGGGGTGTGGTTTTGGGATCTGTTTTGGCTGACACTATCTGACATGTTGTGCAATACTTCACATCAGTGGCTGTCAAGAAATATTGATTACGCTTGAAGAAATTTTAAGGATTCAGTTTACTAAGAGAATTTTTCAGGAGAGCAAGGTGAAGAAAGGAGGGCACATGAGAGACAGGGTTGCAATCTAGTTGCACAAAATTGAATACAGCCGTTCACAGCCTATCTTCATAGATTGCAAATAGATAGCAATTGGATTTATATAAATAAGTTGCTAGTAAACTTATTTGTTTTTGTCTATCTCTATTTTTATGACATTTTATTTGTTTATTTGAAGACTAAAGAATGACAGAAGTCAGAAGGTAGACGTATTTGTACTAACATCGGCCACTAATAGATCTGGCACAGATTTATAAAACTCTTCCTTCAGTATTTGTGTTGACAACTCTTTTGTCTCCACTACCTTTGACACATTCAGTCACAGGGGTAAGATTCTTACTGATACCATAATTATATTACCTTGAATTATCTCTTCTTTAACGCCATATCCTGTGAAGTTGTGTGCTGTTATTAATTTGTGCTCCTGTAATGTGTGAGATAAACACAAACAAAAAATCAGTCAATAAAACTTTCTAGAGAATTAATCACAGATGAGAAACTGCAGAAACAATCAGCAGAACTTAAGAACATAATAAAATAAACTATATATATATCACAGAGGAAGAAAAGAATAAGTGGAGTTGAACAGAGCATCAGTGAACTGTGAGATAGCTTCAAATGGCCTCTTATACGTTTAAATGGGGTTCCCCAAGGGGATGTCACAAACATATTTAATGAATTATGGGTAACATTTTTACACACATAATGAAAATATATACTGATAATTTCAATCAGCTTAAGAAATTCCATACATAGGAAACATGAAGAAAACTATAGTGGGTCACGAAATAATCACATTGCTCAAAACCAGTGGGAAAAGAAATATTAAAGATAGCCAAAGAAATAAGATAAGATACATGAAGTAGAACAAAGACAAACAACAGCAGAGTTGGTTTTTTTTGGAAAAAGTGTGAAAATGTAACCAAAAAGACATTAAAGCATCTTTGGAACACAGGGAAAAAAGTCAACATAAAATTCTATGCTCAGAAATAATATCTGTCAAAAATGAAGATGAAATAGGAACGTTTTCAGACCTACAAACACTGAAAGAATTCAATAACAGAAGACATGAACTATTAGAAATGCTAAAGGAATTTCTTCGGACAGAAGAAAAATGATGCCATATGGAAATATGAAAGGACAAAGGATAGAGAGGCATCCAAAATGCTAACTACATGAGAAAATGTATATGCTATTATCATTTAACTATCTTCAAAATAGGATTGAGTGTTAAAACAAAAACATTAACCATGGAATGTAGGGTTTATAAAATATGTAAAAATTAAATGCACAATAATAAAGTAGCTATTCATTAGGACAACTTAATAATCCTAAACAATTAGGCATCTAACTTAATAACAGAACTTCAGAACTTCAGAGGTAAAAACAACTAGAACTCAAAGAGCAATAGATGAATTGATTTTTTTCAGAGATGGCTATACCCATCTCTCAATAATGTTAGAAATAATATGCATAAAATCACTAAGGATGTAGAATACTTGAACATCATAACCAACTTGACTTAACTGAAATGTATATAAAATTCCACTCAATGACAGTAAGGCACACACTAATTTTAAGTGCATATGGACTATTTGTCAAGATAGACTATATTCAGGAGCATAAGGAAAGTTATAATACCATTAAAAGAATCCAAATCACACTAAGTATATCTTCTGACCACAGCATAATCAGGTTAGAAATCAATTTTTTTAAATGTGGACAACTTGCAAATATTCAGGAACTTAATATGTATCTAACGACACATAGGTTAAAGAAAATATCGAAAGATAAATAATAAAGTATTTAAAACCGAATTGGTCACAGGAAATCATCCAATGACTATATAAGAAATGTTTTAATTAATTATCTGAGCTTTCTCCTAAATAGAGTAGAAGCCAATGACATATAAAAAATTTGTTATGCCAAAGTTAGTCCTTTTAGAACATTAATAAATTTGATAACGCTCTTGATTGACAGATCAAGAAGGGAAAAAGAATAAATAAATATCAAGAATGAGAAAATAAATAGATACCAAGAATGATAAAAGTATATTACTACAAATCCTATAGTATAAAAGATAAAAAATGTATATTATGAATAATATATGGTAATAAACAATAGTTTAGATAAACTGGGCAAATTCTTTGGAAACTGAACTGACAAAAACTCAACTGAGAGCAAAATGAAAACTTGGATAGCCATATATCTATCTTAAAACTAAAATTTTTGTTGCATATCTTTACAAAAAGGAAATTCCAGGTTCACATGGTCTTACTAGAGAACTTTACTAATACACTGAATGTTTTGCAGAGTTTGGCAATGTTAATGTTAACATGTAGTAAGTATTTAAGAAAGAAACAGCACCAACTCTACACACACAAAAAAGAAGAACTGAATATTTCCTGTTTTTATGAATCCAGATTTACTTTGATTAAACACACACACACACACACGCTCACACACAACATGCCTGATGAACACATTACATGAAAATAAAATTGTAATGCTACATAGTAAGTTATAAATATCTTATGTGTATAAATAAATGCAAACATTCAAAGAGCAATTTGAGCAAACCTAATTAAACAATACACTAAAAGAACATTACACTTTGACAAATGGAGTTTTTTCCCAATTTATGAATCAATCAGTGTAATTAACCATGTTAAAAAACTAATCACACAATTATCTCAATAGATCAGAAAATCTGACATTCATTTCTGATTAAAAACTCACAGAAATTGAGAACTAGAGAGTGTTTTGCTTTGTTTTAGTTAGAGTTTCACTCTGTCACACAGAATAGAGTTCAGTGGCGAGATCATGGCTCACTACAACCTCTAATTCCTAGGCTCAAACTTTCCTTCTGCTTCTGCCTCCCAAGTAGCTGGGAGTACAGGCACATGCCATGACACCAGTCTAATTGCTTGATTTTTTGTAAAGATAGGGTTTTGCTATGTTGCTTAGGCTGGTCTCAAACTCCTGGGCTCAAGTAATCCTTCTGCCTTGGTCTCCCAAGGTGCTAAGATTACAGGTGTGAGTCACTGCACCTGAGCAGAAATAGAAGGACACTGAAAATCTGAAAAAGTGCATCTAAGAAAATGCAAAGAAAGTGAATGTTAAGTATGCTCACCACAAAAAAGATAGGTATGTGAGGTAATGCATTTGTTAACTAGCTATATCCAACTATTCTATGACATATATATACTTCAAAACATCGTGTTGTACACAATCAATACATACAATTGTATCTGTCAATTACAAAATATTTATTTAATAAAATCAAACCCTGCAGCAGACATCACCCTTAATGGTGAAAGACTAAACACTTTCTCCTTAAGAGGGCAGTAGAGAGGGCTGCCTAATGTGAGACCTTTCATTCAACATTATAGAGAACTCAAAGTGTGAGCCAGGAACATTACAGCTATATGCAGTTCGACAATTAAGTTTGTGAACTCATCCTAGAAAAAGTGCTACATATCTCACTGCTGAATATCACTATGGTCACCTTCAAAGTACTCCCCTTGGAAAGTTATGCATTGATGCTAGAACTTAGTCCACCTATTGAAGCAATTTTGGGCATCTTTTCTGGAATGGTCGTCAGAGCTGTCATCATATTGCTCTTGATGTCCTGAATGTCATCAAAATGTCTTCCTTTCAATGTTTTCTTTATCTTCAGGTAAAGAAAAAAAGTCATTGGGAGCCAGATCAAGTGATCAGGGAGGGTGTTCTAATACAGTTATTTGTTTACTGGCAAAAAACTCCCTCACAGACAGTGCTGTGTGAACAGGTGCATTGTCATCATGCAAGATCTCCTTCAGGACCATTTTTGCACACGTCTTTTTCATGCCAAGACTTTCAGTGAAGACTTTTCTGTTTCTCTATTGAAGTTCATTTGGTTTTCTATGCTTCTTCCCATCAGCTGATGATTTTGATGCACAGTTTGACACATTTTTGCAATGTTTTTGTGAGTTCCGCTCATTGCTGGCCATCCTGACCTCTCTTCATTAGTGATGCTTTCTCTCCCTCCAGAAAAATGTTTACTTCATTTGCACATTGCCATTTTCTTCATGACATTATCCCCATAAACTTGGACTAACACGTCTCAGATTTCACTTCTACACTTGCCAAATTTAATAAGAAATGTAATGTTTGTTCATTGCTTTAATTCAAGCTCTGACATTCTCACAACGGCACACAAAAACATGCACCAACAATAATGAACGCCACTCAGAATGACACCACCACACATCAACACGAACACAGCTGTGAGACATAGATATACCAAGGTTATGAAACATTACCAAGTTGTTTGTACAGTACTGTCAACATAAGTGCACAGAGGCAAGCTTGCAAACTTTATTGTCATACTTTGTACAATGCCTAAAAATAATCACAAATACAAAATAAGAAGAATGGACTACATTTATAAAATAGGATGGAGAAATAACAACATAAATTAACATAAAAATAAGTTTTATACCAAAGCAGAATAGCCACCCCCACATATACTCATTGTGAAAGTATTGTATTTTATATACATTTTTTAAAGGGCTTATTTTTAAGTACCTGAAACTCATCAAATATTAACAGGTTTATTATTGTGGTTTATTTATGCATTATAATGAATGACTATCAATAATATAGGCATTCTTAATTTAGTATACAATGGTAAACTAATCTTTTAATTAATTAAACAATTTAAAAATACAGAATAGCATAATACTTACAGGAGTTTGGCAAGTGAGACTTGAGAAAATATTCTTTTCTTTGGTTTATTGAGTTTTTGAGATTTTCTGCAAATTAATACATATACAATTATATCTATTTGTTACATAGAGTTATAGAGGTTACACACATTTGCACATACGTACACACTTGTTTAGGGTATCAGGCACACAGTAAGAGATTTAAAACATTAGTATTAGTCCACAGGCTTCTGTAGTTTAAAATTCAGTAAAGTTCAGAAAACTAGTTCATCTTAGCTTATTATTAAATTTAAAGGTAAATAAGGACCACAAACAAAGTACTTCTGGGCTTCAGATGAACCCCACAGGAAATGGTACATTTCATAGGAAAGAATTTGCAAAGACTTTAGAGAGGTGCTAATATTTGATGAGACTCATGAAGACTATAAAATTTGAATGTACAAAAATGGGACAAAGAGCATCCTAAGCAGTTGAAAAATCACATAGAAAAGCACAATTGGGTAAAACATGAAGTGCATTAAAGGAACAGCCAGCAGCTAGGTAATATTCCTGTAGAGAAATAGTACATCATAAATGTGAGATATAAAAAATTGGTAGCCATGCTGTGGATGACCTTAATTGCCAGAAAGGGGAAATTACACTTACTTTGGTAGACAATGGTCTTTAAATGTATTCGAACAAGCAAAAAGGAATCTGTCATTTGCGTACCAATAATGTGTCAGGATGTTTTCAGGGATTCCCCCAGAGATAGAGCCTGAGACAGGACTTGTGAACCACTAGTTTATTTGAGAGGAAATTCCAAGAGGAAAGAGTGAGGGGAAGAAAAAATCATTTTCCAGTTTGCTGCTCTGTGCTGCAGGACTCTCTCTCATTGTAACCTCTGGAACCCACGAAAAATACTCCTGAGAATTGTCTGCATAAGATGGACATAAGAATGGGACCATTACCGGTGGGTTCCTTGACATCATGGTTTGGTGGCATTAATGTTCTCTTCAATTCATGATTCAGTTGCTTATATGCAGCTTCTACCTCAGAAGAGGGGCTTTCCCAGAGGCAGAAGATTGAATTACATCTGTGCTTGAAATAAGATGTTTTCTGCTTGAGTCTGAAAACACAAGGAATCTCCCACCACAGGTGTAGATGAAAGCAGAAGTGGACTGAGGGATGTAACTTTATGTTGAAAGTTGTAGATACCTTATCTCATTTGATTCCTATGATGACTTTGTGAAGTAGATGTTATTTTATATTGTCTTAGTTTAAGTATCTTTGACTAAAAAAAAAAAAGAAAGAAAAAATTATATAAAGCTACGCAAGCTAGTGAATTGCTGAACCCTTGATTTTTTTCTAAAGGAAAGTTTATATGTAAGCAAAGTAACTGCATGATCAAAACTGCAATTGAGAATGACTGATTGGTGTGTGAAGGAAGAAAAAAGCTTAAGAAAGAAATAACTTGCAAGAATATTCATAAAAATATAACAACCGAAAGTTAACACACTAAATTAAGAGCCAAGGATTAAAATTTATGCCTAAGTATCATGTATTACTATGCAATAACAGCCAAATAATATTGATTGTCTGTTCATCAGTTTTCTCATTTGTAATACACAGGGATTTTGCTTGTGTTCTGAAACCTAGCCATATGTTGACACCTGATTATTATGTCTGTAATAGTTACATGGATAATTGAAAGTAGGAATCAGGAATGGATGATATTATGGAGAAACAACCTGCAGAATGCATTGATTAATTAGATAAATATAGAAAGAAAAGTATAAAACAAGTATGAAAATACAAGTTGATTTTTATTATAATGAATATATCTTTTGCTGTCATTCTCTGGGGAATCTATCATTCATAAGCACGAACTACATTTAACCATTCTATAATGTATATATACTTCAAACCACCATGTTGTAGAAAATAAATACAATCTTAGATGTCAGTCAAAAATAAAAAAATATAAAAAATAAAAGTCCCTTCAACAAGCTTTGCACTTTATTCTTATTTTATTTTAAAGATGTGGGATACAATTCAGGATTAGATACATAGGTGGTCATGGTACAGGCGAAGTTTGGGTCTCCCATTCTGGTTTTGGATCAGGTACCCTTATTAATGTTATATGCCCACCCCTCCTCAGCAGTGTCCCATTGCTGCCAATTCCTCTCTTGTAGTATTATGATAAATGTTCAAAGTGCACTTATGAGTGAGAACATGTGGTACTAAGTTCTTTGTTTCTGTGATAGATCACTGAGTACGATAGACTCCAAATCCATCCAACATGCTGTGAAGTCCATGATTTTGTCCTTCTTTATGTTTATGTAATAGTCCATCATATATATTATCACATTTTTAAATCCAGTCTAATTTCAATGGGCAGCACAATTGATTCCATATTTTTACTCTTGTGAATAGTACTGCAATAAACATGCACATGTAGGTATCTTCTTCATAGAATAATTTGAGTTCCTCTGGATATAATCCCAGAAAGGGGATTGCTGGGTGTATGAAAGGTTGATTTTTAAATCTTTTAGAAATTGCCACACTGTTTTCCACAGAGGCTGTATTAATTTACACTCCCACCAACAGTGTAGAAGAGTTCCCTTTTCTTGGCATCCTCTCCAGCATCTGTTGTTTTTTTGAGTTGTTAATGATGACAATCCTAGCTGGGGTAAGGTGGTATCTCAGTGTGGTTTTAATTCGCATTTCTTTGAAGATTAGTGAGGCTTTGCGTTTTTTTCTTGTATCTATTGGCTACTCTCATGTTTCTTTTGTGAAGTGTCTATTCATATCTTTTGCTCATTTTTCAGTAGGGCTGTTTGTTTCTTTCCTTTAGGCACATTTGAGTTTCTTGTAGATCCTGGATATTAGGCCTTTATCAGATATACAGTTGGTAAATATTTTTTCCCATTCTGTGGGTTGTCCTCCCACTCTCTTGATGGTTTATTTTGCTTTGCAGAAGCTTTTCCGTTCAATGAGGTCCCACTTGTCTAACTTATCTCTTATGGCATGGACTTTTGGGATTTTGATCAGGAATTGACTGCCTGTTCCAATTTCTGTAAGGATATCTCTGTGTTTTCTACCATTCTTACAGTTTGAGGTTTTACATTTAGATCTTTGATACATTTGGAGTTGATTTTTCTGAATGGTGATAGATAAGGATCCTGTTTCATTCTTCTGCGTGTGGTCAGCCAGTTTGCCCAGCAAAATTTACTGAATAGATTCTTCTCTCCCTGGTGGTTATTGCTGGAGGCTTTGTCAAAAATGAGTAGACTAAGAAATTGAGGTTTTGCTTCTTTATCCTGTTCCGTTGATCTGTATGCCTGTTCTTGTACCAATACTAGGCTGTTTTGATTATTATAGCCTTAGAATGAAGATTAAAGTATGGAAGTATGACACCTCCTGCTTTGTTTCTTTTCCTGAGGATTATTTTGGCTATTTGGGTTGTTTCTGTTTCCACTTGATTATGAATTTCTGTATTGTCATTTCCAGGTTTGAGAAGAATGGTGTTGGTAATTTAATGGGTATTGCACTGAATCTGTAGATTTCCTTGGGTAGGATGGACATCTTAACAATATTGATTCTTTCAATTCATGAATGTGGAATATTTTCCATTTGTTTGTATTAGAGCAATCAGAGAAGAGAAGGAAATTAGGGGTATCCCAATAGGAAAAGAGGAAGCAATCGCTCTTTGCTGAAGATATGATCCTATGCCTGGAAAATCCAAGGGAATCTGTCAAAAACCTCCCTGCATTGATAAAGGACTTTGGCAATGTCTCAAGTCACAAAATCAACATGCAAAAGACAGTCACATTTTTATACACCAGCAACAAAAGGCAGGGAACCAAATAAAAAGCACAATGCCATTTACAATAGTCACAATTAAAAGAGAAATACCTTGGCATCTTCTTAACCAGTGATTTGAAAGTCCTTTACAGCAAAAGCTACAAAACACTGCTCATATATTATACTTAACAATGAAAAATTAAGTGATTCTACCTTAAGAAAAATTATACACAGCTATGATTTATTTGAGTTACATTACTGATACCTACAAGAGCAGAGGATGGGGTTGCTATTGTCTGAATTAATCAACAAAATACATATAGGATGAGATTCTATTTTTTTTTTTTTTTGAATTGGATTCTCACTCCATCACCCAGACTGGAGTGCAGTGGCCGCTCCCGGCCACCGCAGCCACGACTTGCTGGGCTCCAGCGATCCTTCCGCCGCAGCCTTCCAAGTAGCTGGAACTACAGGCCCACGCTACCACGCCCGGCTAATTTTTTTGAATTACTGTAGAGATGAGGTCTCGCCAAGTTGCCCAGGTGGGTCTCGAACCCTCGGGCTCAGGTAATCCACTCACCTCAGCCTCCCAAGGCACGGGATTACAGGCTGAGCCACCGAGCCCTGCTGAGGTTCTATTTTTAACCCATAATCCACAATAAGTTTTAAAAATTTAATTCATTGACCATGTTTATAAAACTAGGAATTGAGAAAGTATATTAACAATCTGCTATAATATTAAAGTCAATGCTAACTGTTTCATATTGCTCCTAGCTTGATGCCTTTAAAAAATTAGAACTGGGGCAAGAAATGGAAACTTCATTTTTTAATTTATTTAAGTCCTAATGATAGGGATGTCAACTTCATTTTGACATGTATAAAAATAAGCTATGCTTAACTATTGGTACTATAGAGTAGGGAGAGTACAATTATGAATATAAGTTTTGTCAACCCCAAATCAGAAAA
Organism: Tarsius wallacei; assembly: GCA_963574415.1. Classification (NCBI taxonomy): domain Eukaryota; kingdom Metazoa; phylum Chordata; class Mammalia; order Primates; family Tarsiidae; genus Tarsius; species Tarsius wallacei. The sequence goes on from CAUYQG010230196.1 coordinate 17,911, forward strand.
CTAAAATCTGATGTTATAAATTATTATATTGATCACTACTCAATGGGTTAGTGATTGGTTGAAGAGGGTTTCTGAAGACCATCGTTTTCCGTTTCATGACCTGAGATTTGGTTACAAAGATGTTCTCAGTTTGACCAAATTAAATGAACTATTAATTTGTGCCTTATTTTAATTATATATATTATAATATTAAAAGTTTTAGGAAGCATTCATTTACTTAAAAATATTATCTGAGGACTTCCACTTCCACAAAGATAGAGTACACCAGATTGTTCTTCTCCTGCTAAGTATATCTAACAACCCAGGATATCAAAATCAAACACGTGTAAGACTTTAACAACTGAAGAGAGAAGGGATGGCATATAGGAGTCTCAAGACTAATGGAACAACTAATACTATTGTGCGTTCCCTGGATTGTTTTTTCCCTCACTATTTTCAAACGTGGAGCTGAAGAAGCTCTCTGGTAAACCAAGCAAGTCACTTATAAGTAATCTATGTGTCAAAAGTCTAGAGGGAGAAAATAAAAACAAAATAAAACATTAAACTTAGTAGAAATACAATATAACATTTGTGGAATACAGCTGAAGCAATGCTAAGAGGTAAATGTATAGTACGAAATGTGTACAAGTAAATGAAAAATAAGAAAATGTCTCCTCAATAACCAAAACTCTCACTTCAAGAAGCTAAAAATTTATCCCGATTGACGAAGTCAATAAGTATCTTTGACTTAGCAGTCCACAGACATTAAACACTGCTTGTTCTTTGAAAATACATTCATTTTGGATTTTTGAGATGCCAAGTCTCTTGATTTCCTCCAGCTATGAATTTCCTTTTAAATTTTCTTCATGGATTTTACTTTTTCCCCTCACTTCTCAAATGTCACTATTAACCCAGAGATCTGTTCTCACTTTCCTCTCTACATGTTACTTACATTTTACCTTAGCAATAACTTACTGACATTTCTTGGTTTAATTATCACTTGCTTACTACTGACTCTCCAAAATCCACCTTTAATCTCAAATTGACTGCTGAGTTCCGGAAATTTCCTCAATTATTACTTTGAAACTTTACTGAAGTGTTTTACAAACAGCTCAAATTCAACTTTCAAAAATGAAAGTACCATTTTAGTAGTTTTCTAGGACTATTAAAACTGGGTGGCTTAAACAACAGAAATGTATCAGAATGAAGAGTCTCTGCAGGCTGGAATCTAAAATCAAAGTGTTAGTAGGTCTAGTTCCTTCTGAAGTTTATGAGGGAGAATCTGTTCCAGGACCTTCTTTTTGGCTTGAAGATGGCTATCTTTTTCTTCATCTCTTCACATTGTCCTCCCTCTACGTGTGTCTGTGTTCACATGTGTTGTGCGGATTAGAGCCTACCCTCATGACCTAATTTTAACTTGGTTACTTCTATAATAGTCCCATCTCCAAATGAGGTCACATTCTGAATTCCTGGGGGTATGCAATTCAATCCATTACAGTCATATTCCTGGAAAAGGAGAAAATACTTTAGCAACTGCAGTACATAGAGCAAGTGCCCGGATGGTGCTGTGCTCTGCCTGAACTACTTTAGATTCTTTTCTCTGTGCTTTGGTATTATTCTCTGACTATTTCTATTCCAATGATAACTATTTTAATTTCTGTTAATTAGTTTAGTTTTTTTTTTTTTTTGTGGGGGGTGATGAGAATTTGCAACACCATATAATGCCAGCTCTTTATACGCAGCTATGATTTATTTGAGTGTACTTTACTGATACCTACTAGAGTAGATACAATATACACATTTTTTTTTTTTTGAGTTGGAGTTGAGTCTCTGTCGCCCAGGCTGGAGTGCAGTGGCATACTCACCGCCACCCCAACATAGATGTGCTCGGCTCCTGCGATCCTTCTGCCTCAGCCTTCCATGTAGCCAGAACTACAGGTGTGTGCTACCATGCCGGGCTAATTTTTTATGTATTTTAGAGACAAGATCTCGCCAAGTTGCCTTGGCTGCACATTTTTAAATAAATAAAAGAGGACAACCCCTGCAGGTCTCCTCCTACTATGGAAGCTTTTCTGTCCTCTCAATAAATCCTGCGTTAAACGAAAAAAAAAATTATCTAAGTCATAATGACCTTCTAATCTCATGATGTATTTCTCACTCTAAATACTCTAAATTATCATCATTATCTGATAATGCTATTCTATTGCATGTCTTTGCACATACTGTTCTCTTCTTAAAACATTCTTCCATACCTATATGAAGATTTTTGTCTTATTGATTTATTAAGTACCCCAACATTTATTAAATATTTGTTATATGTTTAATGCCCAATATCTGTTGAGCAACGATTGGTCTTTCTATTGCAAAGCCTGCCAAATTTGTAAATTGGTGATCATTATCGAATAAAATAAATGTGATTTTAAACATATGCTCTGCATTTGGTTTCCTGTTTCAATTCATGGATTTTTAAATAAGGTTGCCACTTTTGAATCATTACAGTTAAAATAATCACAATTAAATACACCTTAAAATTGAAATAATTATTCTTAATTCTGTTTTTATCTGTTGGTATTTTAATCCTGTCAATGATGTGAGAATACTGCATATTATGTATTTATAAATACATAATTCTGCTCTTTCTAATACTGGATTCATCTTTAATGTCCTTTTTAAAACTTTTGTATGTTTATGGCCACTGAAATTTTTTCATTCCCAGACATATCTATATAAAAGTGCAAAAAGTGAAAATACTAATGGCAGAAAATAGAATAACATGATCTTTCTATAATTCATGTATTTTATAGGACTAACAGAGAACTACATTTGCATAGTTTAGTCCTAATGTCCAGTTATTTTTAATGGCCCAGGTCATTTCTAATTGCAATTTACTAGTAGGGTTTACCTCCAATAAAATACTACTTTCATTATGAAAACTACAGGAAAAAGTCAATATAAACCAAAATCAGTAAAGTTAATATTCCACCTCTTTGAGGTGTTATGTTTAGCTATTCTTTTTTTGTCTTACAACACTTACGTTCTTTATATACTTCTCAGATCAGAGTTGTGGAATAACTTATGTGACTAATAAGATAATTACTCTCTCTTCACAAAGGTAGTATCTGATGATAGCATTTATTATTAAATTATCTTTGATGCTATCAGGATCACATCCCATTCATTAGATCCTTGGAATTGTGAATTTTATTGTTATTTTCATTACACAACAATCACATTCCTGGGAAAAGAGAAAATGCTTTAGCAACTGTGCTATGAAGGACAAGTGCCTGGGTCTTGCTATTGTCTCTGAGTACATTAGCCTAAGGACCTAGGCATGAACAAGGCATACTACAATATTGAGCAGCATCTGGCTTTGGAAAGACAAAACATTGCAGATTATTAGCAAATAAATTTACTTCATCTATCTTAAACAATATGGCGGACAAAAAGACACAGTAAAAGTGTATGTTGCTATCCTTTTTCTATTTATTCAGTGGAAAGAGAAGAAATGGAAGAAGCCATACAGTATTTTTTCTTTCTTTTTTTTCTTTTTTTTAAAGATGTGGGATCAATTCAGGGTTAGGTATATAAATATTCATTATGCAGGTACCCTTGTTGATGAGGTGTGCCCTTCCCTCCCCTGGGAGTTTCCCACTACAACCAATCCCTTTCTTATAGTAATATGATCATTGTTCAAGGTCCACTTATGAATGAGAACATATGTTACTCTGTCCTTTGTTTCTGTGAGAGATCATAAAGGATAATCAACTCTAAAATCATCCAAGTTGCTGCAAAGTCTATATGTTCATCCTGCTTTATGGCTGCATAATATTCCATTGTGTATATGTACCACATTTTTTTTATCCAATCCAGCTTCGATGGGCAGTATGGTTGGTTCCATGTTTTTGCTATTGTGAATAGAGATGCAACAAACATGCATGTGCAGGTATCTTTTTGGTGGAATGACGAGTTCCTCCGGGTATATTCCCAAAAGGGGAATTGCTGGGTCATATGGAAGGTCAATTTCTAGTTCTTTCAGAAATTGCCACACTGTCTTCCAAAGAGTTTGTAGTGGTTTGCATTCCCACCAGCCGTGTGGAAGCACTCCTTTTTCTCCGCATTCTCACCAGCATCTGTTGTTGTTTGTTTTATTAGTGATGGCCATTCCTACTGGGGTTAGGTGGTATATCAATGTAGTTTTGATTTGCATTTCTCTGATGATTAGTGAATCTCAGTGCTTTTTCCTGTGTCTGTTGGCTGTCCGTATATCTTATTTTGAGAAGTATCTATTCATGTCTTTTGTCCACTTTTTAACGGGGCTGTTTTTTTTTTCTTTTGACACAGTTGAGTTCCTTGTAGATCCTAGATGTTAGGTCTTTGTCAGGTATATAGATAGCAAATATTTTTTCCCATTCCACGGGCTGTCTCTCCACACTCTTTATGGTTTCTTTTGTTTTGCAGAAGTTTTTCAGTTCAATGAGGTCTCACTTGTCTACCTTATCTCTTATAGTATGGGCACTTGGGGTTTTGATCAGGAATTGGTTGCCAGTTCTAATTTCCATAAGGGTGTCTCCTGCATTTTCTAAGGTTCTTATAGTTTGAGGTTTTATGTTTAGGTCTTTGATCCATTTAGAGTTGATTTTTGTGTCTGGTGATAGGTAGGGGTCCTGTTTCAATCTTCTGCCTGTGTTCAGCATTTTCCCTGCACCATTTACTGAATTGGTTCTCCTCTCCCCAGTGATTGTTGTTGGAAGCTTTGTCAAAGATTAGTTGGTTGAGAAATTGAGGCTTTACTTCCTAATCTATCCTGTTCCATTGGTCCATATGCCTATTCTTGTACCAATACCAGGCTGTTTTGATAGCTGTACAGTATTAATCAAACTTTTGCAAATACCAAGTATCTATATCAGTTCAAATTTTATGAAACATATGAACCCCTGTTCTCTAAATACATCAAAGGAAATATACTTTCCACATATAGTCAGAATTCTTTTCTGCTGTGCTCACCACTTTCTATCACTAAATTTATCCATCCATCTGTAGCTTCACCAAGATTCCTTTCATGTTTTTCTTCTGCAACAGTGACTCTAAGTTCTCTTTAATTCAATCTATCTTTCAGGCCACAAGCAGAATTATTATCTTAAAACTTAACCATGTTTCACCAGTTCCCTCTCCAAGTCCTTAAAGGGAATTTCTTTACGTAGCATTTTGATTGCAAATACAACTAAAACTCTTCATGGTTTTGTCCCAACTTGCTGTTCTAAAAGCATAGAGTGAACAATGTGGACTCTGGAAAGAAACCTTAGATCAGTATCATAGTTCTCCTATTGACAAAGTGGGGAAGCTACTTAAACTTTTTCAGACTCAATGTTCTCATCCACATGGTAGGAAAAAATAGTGTTACCTGTTTCACAGGAATGCAATGAAGAATAACCAAGAAAATTGTCTCATGATTTTTAAGAGTTTGATTTACTCTCATGCATAATAAAAGTAAACTGGACTCCTTACTCTTCCCTTATAAACTGTAAAAACCCCCCTACATGTACCTTGCTGTATGTTATTTCATTTGCCTTAGTACCCTCTCAGACTCTTGAGGTGTTACTGTCTAAATCCTAATGATTTTCTTTAAGGTCAATTTCAAGCACAAACTTTTCAAAAAGCCTTTCATCATCCAGTTAATTGGAAGAAGATGCTTTTATTCTTCAATCCTTAAATTAACTAATACTTCAATTAATGTACACATCATCTTTTTATTTTGTTGCAAATTTCCGGTTTTGTTTTATCTTTCTAGTATTCTGAAAATGATTGTATTTGTTTTATTTCAATAGTTTGGGGTACAAGTGGTTTTTGGTTACATGGAGAATTGTATCATGGTGAAGTCTGGGTTTTTGATGTACTTGCAACCCAAATAGAGTACATTGTACCTGATAGGTAGCTTTTTTTTATTCCTCACTCCTCCTCCTATCCTTCACCATTCTGAGTCTCTAATACCCATATACCACTCTGGCTGCTTTTGTATACCCATGACTTAGCTCCCACTTATAAGTGAAAACATGTATTATTGTTGTTCCTGAGTTACTTCATGTAGAATAATTGCCTCTAATCCCATCCAAGTTGTAACAAAGACATTATTTTATTTATTTACATAGCTAAGAAATATTTCATGGTGTGTGTGTGTGTGTGTGTGTGTGTGTGTGCTATTACATTTTCTTTATCCTTTCATTGTTTGTTGGACACTTAGGTTGATTCCACATCTTTGCAATCGTGGATTGTGCTGTGATAAATATACGAGTGCAGGTGTCTTCTTTGTATAATGACTTCTTTTTCTTTGGGGAGGTCCCAGCAGTGAGATTGCTGCATTGAATGGTAGGTATAAATTTAGTTCTTTGAGAAATCTCCATACTATTTTCTATAGAAGTTGTACTTGTTCATATTCCCATGAACTGTTTATAAACATTCCCTTTTGACCACATCCAAGCCATCATCTATTTGTTTTCTAACTTTTTGACAATGACAAATTTGACTGATCTAAAATTGTATCTCATTGGGGTTTTGTTTTGCATTTCCCTGATGATTAGTGATGCTAAGCATTTTTTATTTTTTTTAGTTGGAGTCTCACCCTATTGCCCAGGCTGGAGTGCAGGGCCACCCCAACATCGACCTGCTGGGCTCCGGCCATCCTTCCAACTCAGCCTTCCAAGTAGCTGGAACTATAAGTGTGTACTGCCAAGCCCGACTAATTTTTTATTTATTGTAGAGACAAAGTATCACCAAGTTGCCTGACTGGTCTTGAACCTATAAGCTCAGGCAATTCACTCGCCTCGGACTCCCAAAGTGCTAGGATTGCAGGCTGAGCCACCAAGACCAGTTGTAAGCATTTTAAAAAATATATTTGTTGGCCTTTTGTAAATCTTCTTTTGAAAGATACCTGTTTATTTGGTTTGCCTACTTTTAAATAGAATTATTTATTTTTTTTCTTTTGCTGATTTGAGTTCTTTGTAGACTCTGTATATTAGTACTTTGCCAGAATATTTGTGAATACTGTGACTATTTTCTCCCATTTTGTAGGTTCTCAATTTACTCTGCTGATAATTTCTCATGCTGTGTATAAGTTTCTAATTTAATTAAGATCTTATTTATTTTTGTTTTTGTTGTATTTGCTTTTGGAGTGTTAGACACAATTCTAAGGCCAATATTCAGAAGAGTTTTTCCTATGCTTTCTTATAGAATTTTTTATGGGTTCATGTCTTACATTTAAGGCTTTCATTCTTTGTGAGTTAATTTTGTACATTATGAGAGACAGAGATTCAATTTCATTCTTCTCCTTATGTTATCCAATTTTCCCAGAACTATTTATTGAATAAAATGTCCTTTCTCCAGTGTATGTTTTTGTCTGTTTTGCTGAAGATTAGTTGGTTATGAGCATTTGGTTTTATTTCTCAGTTTCTTATTCTGTTCCATTGGTCTATGTGTCTCCTTTGAACTAGTACCATGCTATTTTGGTTACTATAGCCTTTTAGTATAATTTGAAGTCAGTTAATATGATATCTCCCGCTTTGTTCTTTCTGTTTAGAATTGTTTTGGCTATTTGGGCTCTTTTTTTGGTTTCATGTAAATTTTATAATTGTTTCTTTCTAATTCTTTAAAAATAACTTTGGTAGTTTGATTTAGACTGTATTGAATCTGTAGATTGTTGTGGGTGGTATAATGATTTTTAGCAATATTGAGTTTTTCAACTCATGAGCGTGGGATGCTTTTCCATTTGCTTGTGTCATCTAAGTTTTCTTTCATCAGTGTTTTGAAATTCTCCTTGTAGATATCTTTCACCTCCTTGTGTAAATATATTCCAGGATTGCTTTATTGCAACTAATGTGAGTGTAATTGAATTCTTGATTTGATTCTCGTCTTGGTTGCTGTTGGTATATAGCAGTGTTACTGCTTTGTGTATATTGATTTTGTAACTTGAGACTTTACTAAATTTGTTTAAGTATAGGAGACTTTTAGAAAGTCTTTATAGTTTTCTAGGTATAAAATTATACCATCAGCAAGCAGCATAGTTTGGCTTCCTTTTTTCCCAAATTGGCATTGTTCATTTTTTTTTTTCTCTTTCCTGATTGATCTGTCTAGAGCTTCATGTGATGAAAGTGGGCATGCTTGCTTGTTTCAGTTCTGAGAAAAAAAATGCTTTCATTTTTTTTCCCATTGAGTATGATGTTGACTGTGAGTTGGTGGTATATGGCTTTTATTATTTTGAATTATGTTTCTTTTATGCCTATTTTGTTGAGACTTTTTATCATAAAGAAATATTAGATTTTATCAAATTCTTTTTCTGAATCTATTACAATAATCATAGCATTTTTGTTTTTAATAACTTATGTGGTGAATCACATTTATTGACTTGTTTATGTCAATAAACAACTATCCTTTCTTCCCAGGGATGAAATGCTCAAAAGAGTTCTGGAACAAGTGATTGAAATGCACCAATTAAAAAAAAATTGTAAGCCCTGAGTTTTATACTTTCAGATGTTTTTCAATGGAGAAAACAAAGCAACTAGGTAACAATCAAGATGATGGATAAAACAGTACCTCACATAACAATATTATCTTTGGTTGAAAATGGTCGAAAATCAACAAGGAAACACTAGAATTAAAATGGACTCGAATAAATAGACATAGCAGATATTGTAAAACATTCTACCCCCAAATTGAAAAATATACATTCTTCCATAAGCATGGAAATATTTTCCAAGATAGATAGACCACATGAAGTCCACAAAACAAGTATCACTAAAATTTTGAAAGTCGAAATCATGGTATCTTCTCAGAAAACAGTGAAATACAACTAGAAATAAATTGCAAGGGCAGCCCTCAAAACCAGACAAATATCTAGAAATTAAACAATCTGTTTCTGGATGATCTTTGGGTCAACAATGAAATCAAGACAGAAATTTAAAAAATATTTTTAAATGAATAATAACTGTGACATAGTTATAATTCCTGGAGAACAATAAAAGCAGTGTTAAGAGAAAAATTCATAGTGCCAAATGCCTACATCAAAAAGACAGAAAGATACATCACATATTGATAACCTAAAGTCATACCTCAAGGAACTGGAAAACCAAGAACAAACTAAATTCAAAACTAGGAGAAGAAAAGAAATAAGAAAAAAATGGCAAAACTAAAATAAATTGAAAAATATATAAAAAATCAAAAAGAAAAAGTTGATTCTTTGAAAAGATAAACAAAGTTCATAGACCAATAGCTACATTAAGAAGAGAGACGATTCAAATTAGCTAAATCAGAAATGAAAAGAGAGACAATACAACTGATATCACAGAAATACAAAAAATCATTAAAAACTACTATGGACACCTCTATGTAAACAACCTAGAAAATTTAGGGAAAAATGGACAAATTCCTGGAAACATGCAACTCTCATCCTTGAATCAGGTAAAAATAGAAACACTGAACAAAACAATAATGATTAGTGAGATTTAATCTGTAATAAAAAAAAAAACTCCCCCCCAAAACAAAACAAAACGAAAACCTAGAACCAGACAGATTCACAGTCAAATTCTAACAGATATTCAAAAAAGAACTGGTACCAAGCCTACTGAAGCTGTGCCAAAAGATCAAGGAGCGACTCCTCCCTAATTCATTCTATAAAGTCAGTATTATCCTGATACCAAAGTCAGGGGAGGCTATAACAACAACAAAAAGAAAACTACATACAGATATCACTGATGTTGAAAATTCTCAACTTTTATTTGTGACTATTGTGAGTGGGATTGTGCTTTTTGTTTGTTTGTATGTTTGTTTATTGTTGGTGTATAGAAACGCTACTGACATTTATTTTATACCCTGAGAATTTGCCAAGTCCTTTATCAGTGCAAGGAGATTTTTGACAGGTTCTTTTGGATTTTTGAGGAATAGAATCATGTCGCCTGCAAAGAGGGATAACTTGACTTTCTCTTTTCTTATTTGGATACCACTAATCTACTTCTCTTGTCTGATTGCTCTAGCTAGGACTTCCAATACTATGCTGAACAAGAGGGCTGAGAGTGGGCATCCTTGTCTTGTCCCAGTTTTCACGGGAACGGTTCCAATTTCTGTCTCTTTAGCAGTATATTGGCTGTGGGTTTCTCAAAGATGGTTCTTACTATTTTGAGATATGTTGCATCTATGGCTAGATGTTCAAGGGTTTTTATCAAGAAAGGGTGCTGGATCTCATCAAAAGCTTTTTCTGCATCTAATGATATAATCATGGGGTTTTTGTCTTTACGTCTGTAATACCATGGTATCTTCCTGACCAGAGAAATCAGAGACCTTTACAATGAAAACTACAAAACACTTCTCAAAGAAATCAAAGATGACATGAACAAATAGAAAAATATGCCATGCTCAGGACTAGAAGAATCAACATTATTAAGATGTCCATCCTACTCAAGGCAGTGTACAGATTTAACTCAACACCCATTAAATTACCAGCAACATTCTTCTCAGACCTGTAAATTACAATACAGGAATTCATATAGAAACATAAATGACCACAAATAGCCAAAATAATCCTCAGCAAAAAAAAAAAAAAAAAAAAAAAAAGAGTGGGAGGCACCATGCTCCCAGACTTTAAGCTGTATTATAAAGCTAAAATAATCAAAACAGCCTGGGCAACCCCTTCAGGTCCCCTCCCACTGCAGAAGCTTTTCTGTTCTCTTAATACATTCTGCTTTAAACAAACAAACAGCGTGGTATTGGTACAAGAACAGGCATATAGACCAATGGAACAGGATAGAGATTCCAAAAGCAAAATCTCAATTTCTCAACCAATTCATCTTTGATGAAGCCTCCACCATCAACCACTGGGGAGAGGAGAACCTATTCAGTAAATGCTACTGGAAAAACTGACTGATCACATGCAAGTGATTAAAACAAGACCCCCACCTATCACCATACACAAAAATCAACTCTAAATGAATCAAAGACCCAAAGGTAAAACCTCCAACTATAAGAACCTTAGAAAATGCAGAAGATACCCTAATGGAAATTGGAACTGGCAACCAATTCCCCTTCAAAACCGCAAGTGCCCATGCCATAAGAGAAGATAGAAAGTGGTATCTCATCAAACTGACAAGCTTCTTCAAAGAGAAAGAAACCATTGAGAGAATAGAGAGACAGCCCACAGACTTGGAAAAAAAAATTTTGCCAACTGGATATCAGAGAAAGGCCTAACATCTAGAATGTACAAAGAACTCAAATGTGCTGAAAAAGAAAAAACAAACAGCCCCATTACAAAATGTGCAAAATATATGAATAGACACTTCTCAAAAGAAGACATACGAGCAGCCAACAGGTACATGAAAAAATGTTCATTCTCACTAGTCATCAAAGAAATGCAAATTAAAACCACACTGAGATACCACCTAACCCCAGTCAGGATGGCCGTCATCAATAACTCAAATAACAACAGATGCTGGAGAGGATGTGGGGGAAAGGGAACACATCTACACTGTTGGTGGAAGTGTGAACTAGTATAGCCTGTGGAAAACAGTGTGGCAATTCCTAAAAGATATAAAAATCGATCTCCCATATGACCCCTCAATCTGGGAAGATGCCCAGAGGAACTTAAATCACTCTATGAAAAAGATACATACACATGCATGTTTAGTGCAACATTATTCACAATAGGAAAAATATGGAACAAATCATGCTGCCCATTGAAAGAGGACTGGATAAAAAAATGTGGCTCATATACAAAATGGCATATTACGCAGCCATAAAGAAGGACAAAATTATGAACTTCACAACGACTTGGATGGACTTAGAGGCTATAATACTAAGTGATCCTTCACAGAAACAAAGAACCAAATATTACATGTTCTCACTCATAAGTGGATCTTGAACAACTATAAGAAAGGGATTGGCAGTAGTGGCAAACTGCCAGGGGAAGGGGAGACACATCTCATCAACAAGGGTACCTGCATAATGAACATTTGTATATCTGAATTGTTCGCCGCATATTTAAGGGATTGGCAATAGTGGCAAACTGCCAGGGGAAGGGGAGACACATCTAATCAACAAGGGTACCTGCAGAATGAACATTTGTATACCTGAATTGTTTGCCACATATTTGAAATAAAAAAATTTTAAAAATTCTTAACAAAATTTTAGCAAACTGAATCCAACAGCACATCAAAAAGATAATTTACCATGAAAATATTTTGTAGGCTGAGATGGCATTCTATTTACATGGCATTCTATTTACATTTTAAATCTGTGAGCATCTATCACAGATCCAAACACCAATGAGATACAGCATGAGCATATTTTAAATTCCATTTTATTATTTTTGGAGGGTCTTGAGAAAAGTACATAAGAAGCAAAGCCATTCTTCCCAATCACTTAACACAAGTACAAATGACAGAGACAATTCTTTCAACGTACCTTTCTTTCCTTGATCCTGCTTAAATATTCAATTATCATTATGATTTGTACATAAATAAGTTACAAAAAGATGAGTTGTTTTCCTAAAAATTTAGTAACAACAATAACAAAAAAATTGTGAAGTAATTTAAGAATTGAGGATTCTCTCTGTGATTGCATATGGCACCACCATACTTGATGATGAGCTCATAATTGACACATTATCTTCAAGAATTCACAATAATCAGCAAATTAATGAGAAAATATAAAGTCTCATTCTTTTCATAAAATTGTAGAATGTGATAGTAATGCATACTCCTTTCTCTTTATTACTGCACATCAATGAGATTATCAAAATCAAAATATATTTTGTGGGGTGATTAAGTAGTTTACTTTTTTTGACATATCTATTATATACTGGATTGTCCTGGTACTTTTCAAAATTATTCTTGTAGTCTTCCTGTTAAATAAAAATGAAAAATATCACTTTCTTGATTATACTGAATATATATAATGCAATTTTGTTAGTAAGTGGTGTTACACTTTGCACTCCATTTTATGCCAGATTTTACTCTGTTAAACGTTAAAGGAAAATGTACTTTAGCTATAATACATTATTAGGGCAGGACCTATATCTAACTAATTTTTATCCTTTTCAAAATGTGTGTACTTAGTGCATTTATATCTAATTGTATCAAACAATACAAATGATTGCAATGATTTGTATAAAATACACATATAATAATTTTAGTAAGTTCAACTAGAGAATTTCATGTAAATTGAACTTTTTTCCAAAATTTATTTCTAGTATTTATTATTAAACATCTTATAAGACCAGAACTATTCAAAGGTTTTTGATATACACTATTGAGCAAGGAAGCAAAACAAAGCAAAACAAAATACATATAGAAAGATCTTTATGCTTGTATGTTGTAATTAGTGTCAAGATTTAACCAATAAATTAGAAAATAGATATGTCATAATGATTGAGAAATTAAAAGTGGGAATATTTTTTCCCACTAAAATCGATACTTCAGATGGACATTATCTTCCTTTAGAATTAAAAATGATGTATAAAATGTACATATTAAAAATGGCAAAAAATGAAACTAAGTCCAAATGTATATCAAACAAATTTTTTTTGGAAATTACAAAGCATGTGTGATGTTCTTTTTATATTCTAGATGCTATGAGAAATGCATTCTTCTTCTTACAAAAATATCGACAAGTTTGCTTAACATTTTCTCTACTTTCTTTTGGGGGAAAAGAAATCCTTATATCCTTACATAGAATAATAAATTAGGATGGCTTAGCCTATAGAAACTCCTACAGTAACAAACAAATCTGAAAACAAGAATTTCACTCCCACAAGAACTGAAGTCAGCAAAGAAAGGTATTCCCGCATGCTTTGTTACATGATGTTTCTCTGCCAGTATATTAATGATTTTACAAGTTTACAAAACATATTGACAACTACTCTACCAAGTATGCTGTAAAAGTCTGAAGGAAAGATTTTGTTATATTGGAATGAGTATAAATAATTGTGTATCACAAATCCCAATTCTGAACATAGTTATAAAGCCATTTGCTAAAGTATAAAAAAAAAATTTATATATTTTCCCTCTACTGTATGGATAAAAAACATAATTATTCCTCAAGAATTCTAATTTGTATTTTTAATGGAAAATAAACTGTTGACTATCTATTGGCAAGTCATTTAATCTCCCAGAGAATTTTAACAAATATTTTTTGCTAATATAGGAAATTTATTACTTTCCTCGGCTACTGTATTCACTTCTCAGGGTTGCTATAAAAAAATTTCCAGGGCAAGATAGGGGTGGGATTGGCTGTAGTGGGAAATTGCCAGGGGAAGGAGGGGCACATCTCATCAACAAGGGTTCCTGCATAATGAACATTCGTATACCTAATCCTTAATTGTACCCCACATATTTAAAATGAGAAATTTTTAAAAATGTGAACTGACAGCAAAACAACTACAGAAAAAAAATCACCATAAACTTGGTTGTTTTAAGTGACAGAAATATATATTCTCATAATTCTGGATGCTGGAATCTGAAATCAAGATGTCATCAGGGCAGTATTCCTCATAGGATTTCCAGGGGAGAATCTACATCTTCTCTCTTGTAGCTTCGGGTAACTGCTGGTTTCCTTGGCTTGTGGCCACATCACTCCAGTATATAGTTCTGTCTTCATCTCCCTCTCCTGTGGTTTACATCTAATAATGCTTGTCACTGGATTTAGGGCCCACCTAGATCACGCAGGATAAGTGCCTCCTCTCAAAATTATTGATTTAGTCATGCTATTTGCAATACAGAGTATTACTTACACGTTCTGGGGATTAGGATGTGAACACTTGTTTGGGTGGCTTCCATTTGTAAATGTTACCTCTTACTTAAGAAATAAAAGAACTGAGTATCACATGTTCTCACTCATATAGTAGACCTTGATCATCCAACGTATTACCACAAGAAAATGACTGACAGTGGTGGGAAACTATGGGGGAGGGGTGGGATAGGGGAAGGGATTAATGGTAATAAATACCTGTCTGGGGATTGGGGGACACTTCTTATCAACAAGGGTGCCTGAACGAGACATATTTGTGTACCTAACCCTTAATTGTACCCCACAATATCACAATAAAAAAATATTGAATACAAAAAAAAAAAGAAAGAAAAGGTAGCATGTGGGAATATACAGTTTTTGTAAAAAATGTTCTCAGTTCTGATAAAATAACTTTAAGGAAAGTTCACATCCAATTGAGAAAAAAAACACATCCCATCGGGTTTTACTAAATGAGAACAACATTATCAATATCTTATAAAATTGCAAATGTGTGACTCTTTTGTTCTCTTTGCAGCAGTGGAGTTCCAGTTCTATTAAAGCACAGGGAGTTATTTAAAATCAAGATGAAAATGATCTTTCATATTTTGCCCCTCTCTTCTAGCTGACAGGCATACGTTCTTTGGCTGTTATTTTTCCTTTAATCAGAAATACATCATAAAGAAAAAAACCACTAAAGTTAGTATCATCATGGTACCACTGATACATAGTCAAGACTGACCCAAGAGTCTACAAGGGCACAGCTAATGTGTTGATACAGTGTGGAGTCTGCTTTGAAATCTGATTCTTAGTCTTCCTCTAAGCTTATATATTAAAGTGTCTATAGAAACAGATTTGTTCATTCAGACAAGTTATCTAAAGAATGTGAAGCTTGCTAGCTATCATTGAATTGTTTTAATAATTTTCCATAAGCAAACACCCATATTAAATAGCTACATCTGCCAGAAGACTCAGTAGATATATTTTTCAGTTGGAAATAAACAGGATAGCATTGTTAGGGTGTATAAAGAGAAGGCTATAATTATTGATAGATTTAGAAATTTTCCCAGATAGTTATCTGTATTGTTTCTAGTTATTATAGATTAGTCAGTGTAGTGGCTACCTAATATAGTAGCAGTTATAATAATGAAAACTTAACTGAATATTCAAAGGGACAATACATATTTTCAACTGCTTACTAGTAATCTTTAAAACACAGTGTAAGGATTTGAGTCATTTTCTAACTGATAGACAGTTTCCTAGTATCATTTATGGGCATTTACATATCTCTGTGAATATGAGCTTATTTTTATACATTTTCTATAGTACATATACTATGCCTAAGAATACTAAGTCTTGTTTAACATTTTAAAGACAGTTTCTCAAACAAATATCTTTCACTTATTTCTATGTGAAAATCAGTTATTGATTGTTCAAATATTACTCACAAAACTGGTGTATTTGCTAGGAATTTAATCTAGTTACTTTCAGGATAGATAGGTAGATATATAGATGAAAGATGATAGGTGACAGATAGATAGATAGATAGATAGATAGATAGATAGATATACATTTACTGTCATTCTCATTTCATCAACATATTAAAAGTTACAGAATCTAGTGTTCAGTAACACAATACAGCAGTTATGCCTAACAATTTATCATATATTTCAAAGTAACTAGAAGAGTAGGACTAAAATGTTTCTAACACAAAAAAATAAGTGTTTGAGGTGTTATATATCCCAATCACCTAATCTGATCATTATACATTGAATGCTTGTATGAAAATATCTCATGTATTCCACAAATATGTGCAACTATTATGTATCCACAAAAATATAAAATAAAAAGTTACAGAATCTAATGAAACACTCAAAAAATGTTGGAGACATAGCATAGATCAAAAGGAAATTAAGCATTTCATTATTTTTTCAGTACCTTGACTCATTTTAATATATTTAGAAACCCAATAAACCTTTCAAAATGTGAACATTTTAGCAGTTAAGAAGGGAGGCAGTAAAGACACATTTTTTAAAAGTGTCTTAGCACTTTGCATTATATCAAAATATTCTCTCCACTTCCATTTGATTCTGGTAATAAAAATAGTGATGTTTACAAATAGAAAAATTAAAAGTAATCCAACAATGTATCAACTGTTTTCTTTTGTGCATCTTTTTGTCCTGTGAATGAAAGCCTTTCTTAGTCCATAATCTTAAATACTTTTACTAGTATTGTATTTTAATATATATGTTACTTTTTATATTAAGAATTCAAATCCACTTGAAATTTAAGACAATGAAGCATGAGAGATGAGAAAGCAATTTCATTTTTATTCAAAATAGATTGCCTATTGTCATAGCATTAGTTATAAGATAGTTAAATTATTTCTCATTGACATATTACTCTACTACTATCACTTCAATAAAGATGACAATCACTTTCAGCTCTACATTCTTTTCATTGCTTGTTTTTGTTGGGCCAATCCTGTGTTATTTTGTTATTTGGTTAGTATTGCTTTATAGTAATAGTTTCTTATTTTGAATAGTCCATCTTTCATTACCTATTGTTTCTCCTATTTTTTTTTCTTTTTTGTTTATTCTTTGCCATTTATCCTTCCAGAAGAATTTTAAACCAAATTCACACAGATCTATGAAAACCCTTAGGGGGTTGTGGCTGAGATAACACTGACTTACACGGCAGTTTCAAGAGAAGGCCTCTATGCAGTTAGAATCTGGTTTGTAACTTTTTATACAATTTCATAAAGCTGAATTTTTTTTCTAAATTTTACGCATATTTTATTGATTTTTGTATACTTTATAATATTTATTTATATTAAAATTTCTGCTTTAATTCAATTACAAAGATTGTCTTCTGTGTATATGTATATTACATGCAGGAACTTGCTGAATCTATCAATAGTTCTCAGTTTATTTACAAGAAAAACTAGGGGGAAAAGACCATTAAAGAAGAAAAAGTAAAATAGTAAATATTTGTGCATAAAACATTAAAAATATAAAACAGAAAAAGAAATTTTAAAAATCCAATGACACCAAAAATGAGTATGGAAACACAGCTATAACAATTACAAACTTTAGCCACAGTCTCTAAAAAAAAAAAAATTAAATTTATTTCACCCTGCAGAACTGAAAATGATTCTGAAGGAAATTATGCACAACTTACGTCAACAAATAATGCAATCTAGATGATGCAAATTAATTTTTTGAACTGACTCAAGAAAAAATAGAAAATCCGAGCAGAAAAGGAATGAGAAAAAAATTGAATGATAGAATAAAATGATAAATGGGACGTCCTTGTTATCACACTGTATACTCCTAGAAAGGCTATTCAAGAGATGCTACATTTGTTTACAGAAATATTTGTATACAAAGTTTCTCCAAAATTAGAATACGCCAAAATTCAATCTACCAGTAAATGGATAAACACAATATGGTGTAGCAATAACGTAGAATTCTATTCAGCTATATATAGGAACAAACTATTGATACGCTATGTGGTTAAACCTCAAAATCATTATCCTAAGTAACAGAAGGCCAACACAAAATTATATGAATCTATTTAAATGGAATCGCAAAAAAAGTGTGGATTCATAGATGCAGAAAGCTGATCAGCGACTGCCTCACAATGATACAGAAAGCAGGGCTTACCAATAAACTGGAATGGAAGCAGTTTGGGGAATGATGGAAATGTTTAAACACAAAATTGTTGTGAAGGTTGCACAACTATATACTTTACTAAAATAAAATAAAAAATCACTGAATTTTACCCTTACAATGAGTAAATGTCATTTCATATAAAATATCACTCAACAGTCTATCATATTCAAAGAAACAAAGAACTAAATACCACATAAGTGGTATTATCCACTCATAAGTGGGTACTGAACATTCATCACAATACTACAAGAAAGAGGTTGGCAGTAGCAAGACACTGCAGTGGGGGGGAGGAGGGAAGAGGTTTCATGTAACATCACTAAGGGTACCTGACCCTAAACCAGGGGAAGTGAGGACCAACGGGAAGCCCAAACTACCAGTACATAGACCACTTATGTACCTAATCCTGACTCACACCTCATATTTTTAAAATAAAGAAGGGGGAAAAAAGAAAACATATGTTTACAAATGTGAAAAAAAAATCACTCAACAAAGCTGCTTTTTTAAAAAAAAAAAAAAAAAAAGCAAGAAAACAAACCCTTCTCCTCTATTTTCTCCAAGGCCCAATCCCATCCATTGCTAAGAATATATAAGTCATAAACATCGGGTTGAACACAAAAATGTTAGTGTTACTCATTTAAAATGAGTATTTTTCAGTTACTGCTAAACACGGCTACTATTTCTTTCAAAATTGAAAACATTCATAATTTTAGAAAAGCGATCCTTGATTTAAATCTAGTCATTTTTTTTTAAGTCAGCCATCTTTACATTCTCTGTGATATTATGAGTTTTTCATTGAAAAGGGAAAATAAGAAAAGCGCCAAGTATTTTCAAGCTGTAATTACTCCATGGGTCATTTCAGTCAAACTTTTTCTTTTCAGATAAATATCCCTTGAGAATTTGTTTCAATTTTGTTTCCAACTTTAAATGGCATCAATATGTAATGATATTCTTCAGGAGATAGCATAAGCTATTTGGGGCAGTGCTGTCAATCAAATTTGAAAGCTTTAGGAATATTTTTACTTATTTTAGTCTTAATATTATAATGATTATTTTTGTATTAAATAAGCAAAGTACATTTATTTTTATTTAATACTAACCTTAAACTATATTATGACTTGTATAATACAATTTTCTTCAAGGTACAACAAATATAAATTTAAATGCTATGCTAGAATCATGTGACACTGTCTAATGGCTTTTAAAATTGATAGAAAGATTAATAAAGTTGTACTTCTTGAATTTTCACTGTATTGTTGAAAAGTTTTTCAATAAAAAACAATTGTGTTATATTGTATAACAATTTTCAGTTAAAAACTGTAAAAGTTTATACATTTCCAATGATATAACATTATCTTAGATCATCAAGTAAAGCCATTAGTAGGAAAAACAAAAATTTTATGCACACTTTTTGGATGAATTTCTTAATAAAATGATTTTATAAATAAATAAAACTATTTTGGGATGAGATGACTGTGAAAAATTCATAAATATGAAAAGAAACAAATATAATGTTGTTAGCAATAGCCAAGTGATAAAGTATGTTATCTGGTATAATTTTTTGAAATATTATATTGTCATTGCTTGTAATAGTAATATTAATTTTTATATTTAAATTGTCTTAAAATGTGCTTCTTAGTTCTTTTATCAAAGTGGTATACATTAGTAATTCTGTCAGTAGAGAGAAATTAATGTAGTGGTAGAAATTATGGCAGTTTGAAATCAGGTCAGATTTAAAATGTTCATATTACCCTATAGCATCTTGTGATTTGAGGCACATTATTTAAGCAACTTGACTCTTTGAATTATTACAAAAAAAATAGAGATAGAGGGCATTTGATCTATTACAAGGTAGTTGTGGGAATTCCATTAGATGGTGTATTCCATTTTGTTTTCTTTTCTGTAAAGTACAATTTGAATAAATAGCGTTTAATTAATTCATCTACTTGAATCAATTAATTTATCTGTTTCTTCACTACAGACAACTATTTTATCCAGTAGTCGACATTATTTGAAATTATAAATACCTTATTTGTTAAGTGAGAAAAAAAGATCATGTGAAACTTTGGTTCCATATAGTATCTTCTGTGCTTTTTCATTCTAACAAAGAAGCAGTTTGGAAATGATAAATGGTGCTTGAAATCAGAAAGGCAGAATTAACAGCTCTTTACTGAGTATCTACATGCTGTTAGGGGAAGCCCTTCACCTCGTTTCTTCAGGATAAAATGTAGAGCTTGGACGAAGTGACCTCCAAGAAGCTGGCAAACACAGCAGGCTTATCATGTCATCTAGATATGATCTTCTATCAGTTCTTTAAGGCAGTGATAGGAAGTGCCGGTGAAGAGGTCTCTTTTAAAATGGAGCTACAGCACTATTGTGAGCCATCCACAGTATTCTCTTCAGATCCAACATCAGGCCAAGGACTGTTCTACAGTGTGAAATGTGCTTCTATAAAAAACATTATACAGGTATTTTTTCCTCCCAGAGATCAGTGAATTCATTCATCAGAAAAAATTTTTGAGTATGGGAAATGATTGCTGTTGTTTTCTTGTGTTAGAAAGATGATGTCTCCCAATGCAATTTGTATAAAATATCTATTTTTGTTGTTTCTGGCTGGGAAAGAAAAAATAATAATTTTCTTAGACTCTTAAGCCTCAAAATAAAAGAGAGTCCTCATAATCACTTCAGTGTGCAAACCAGCAGGCTGCTGCTCTAATTCCAGATGTCAAAGAAAATGCTGAGCAAAGAGACCTAGATTTCTGCTTCCTATTTCTCTTGATTTTATGCATTTCCTTATTCTTTATGATATTCCCTTTTGTGGTGCATCCCTTTTAATGTCTTGGCTGTGAAGGCGGGGTAGGAAGTAGGGAAGATCTTCAAATTTAATTTTTTTTCTTTAAGCAATTCAGTGATAAGTGATGAATTTCTCCAATGAAGCTAGGGCTTTTGATTCTCTCAGAACAGACTGACTGCCTAGCCGGTCACAGCTTCCTCTGACAGCTGCCTCTTTTATGATCCTCCTTGGAGCACTGATCTAGGTGTTGGCTCTAGGATATTTTTCAGGTGAGTCAATTATTAATCCCCCTTTAGATGACCTGTTTCTTATATGACTCTCAGGGCCTGAGCTCAGTCCTGCCCGACACAGCATGGAATAAGCAGAGAAGCTAAATGGTCATGAGGGTCCAAAGTCTGCAATCACAATTTAGCAGGAAAAGTTCAACATGTTTAAATCCCACAAATATTATATCTATATTTCGCATTCTTAATGCCGCATTGACTCTTAAACAATTGTTGATACTTCCTGATACCATGAAGCATCTTAGAGCTCATAATGCCTGCAGATCTTAAGGCATAATGAAGTCATGTTACGTTTTTACAATTTAACTTTCCTGACACCTCTGCTTTAATACACACATTATCAGATGGATTATACGTCTGAATTTTGTATAAATTATTAGTCTGGATTTGTATTAAAAGAAGGATTAAATAACTTTCTTCCTATAGTAAGTAGTTTATTGCTCATATGCACATATGCAAGTTACCTATACTTTTTATTTACATAATCATCTTCATGAATAGTCACTAATAAGCAAAGCTTAAAAGTGCAAATTCTGAACCTTGCTCTGCCACAGAATCATGATTTTACCTTGAACAATAAATTCAACTTTCTGTGCCTATATTTCCTTCTATGTAAAAATAGAAGAGGTAATATGGGTAACTACCTCAAAGGGTTTCCACAAAGATTAGATGACATGATATGAGATAGCTCCAGTATGATGCAATATGTAGAATGACATTATGATGAGGTTCATAAATGAGCAGGGAAATCTACGTAGCCAGCTGCCAACAGACCTGAAAATTCAACTAAGTTTCTCCAAATCTATTACTGTCCCAGAACACCTTGCTTCATCCTGGAGACCTTGTTCAGCTCTGGTTTAAATATCCTTGGGGAGGAGTCTGAATACAGTGGCCATCATGGGTTTCATCCAATACAGTCCCTCATTCCTAGGTTTTATCTACACACTCTCCTTAGAAGAAAAAGAATGTGGTCTGTCACTTTTGACACAGGAGGGAGAGAAAAGAATGGCTTAAAGTTTGCAGTGAGGACAGATTAACTGGTAAAGGACAAGAACAACCACATATAATATTATATTTGACTTATAGTGGCATTTTACTGTATAAGCTTAAAGAAATTAGAAAGCCAGACATACTGAATATGTTACCTACAGACTAGCGATTATTAGGAGCAGTATTATCAACACCATCATTTTTATTATTTTTGCCATTGTTCCCTGGCACATGGCATCCCCAAATGAGTCACTCCATCTTCTGAACTCAATAATACATATTTTATTTTGTGTTATAAAATTTCCTTCATTTTACATAATTATAAAAGTATTCATTTCATTCCTTAAATGGTGACATTTTAAAGGTCAATGTCCGTGTTTTTGGTTTAAAACCTTAATATCCTTATGCAAATTGTGACATGCAGTTAATATTAATATTCATAAGTGCTTTGCAAGGAAATTAAATGTATCTATTTTTAATTATATTGAAATGAGATCTTATAGCAAAATAATAAAATATATAAAATGTAGTAAAAATAAAAATGAGATCTTATTGAGCATTCACTGCATCTATATTATTTAAAGTGATAAGATACTGGAAAAAATGTGCACGGGAGACTATGTGGGGGAATGATCAGTGGGAGAGATACGAATGAGAAGACAAAGCAATGGGAAAATGATTGCAAGGCATTTCATCCACATAAAGTTTAACATTAATCCATTTGGTTTAGGACTAGATTTCAGCCTTTGCTCCGCTTGCTCATGGAACCAATTATTGTCATAGACCAGTGGTTGATCCCTCAAGCATAGCAACAAAAGCAAGAGTGAGCATAGGCAAATGAAAGAAGCTCAAGATAGGTCAATAAATAATAACTTTTTTTTGGCTCAAAACCATGAAAAGATTCCTTACAACTTGTTTCTCTATTAAAATATTTTTATTTGCAATGGCTAAGTCCAAGGAATATCTAGAAATATTGAAGGCTATGAATTTCAAAATAACCTTGCTAAATAAATATACACTTGCAAAAACAACTGTATTTTGAGAACTGCCCTCGGTAATAAGTTGGCCATTTAGAGAAAGATAATGATTTGCATTGAGTGGAGCAACAGACAGACACATTTTTTGCCTCTATTTTAAGGTACTCTGGGTAGTGTAGATCCATAGGCATTTCTCTTTAATTTATAGAAACCCTGGCAGAAAATCATTCTATAAAAATCGTCTTAATAAAAAGTGTTTTAAAACTCCGAAGAGCTCAATTTTTTTGATAAAAGACTAAAAAATGAAATGTATTTTATAATTTTCTATTGCGAACTAAGGGGAAAAAAGAGGATCCATAGAGAAAATATTTTGAGCAGGTAGATAATTCTAAACAGTTACAACATTTTCAAAGATTCCAAAAACAGTAAACATTTTGAAAGAAGATTCTGGGAAGAGAGCAGAGCAGGAATCATGAGGACTCTGTCAGTCCACCTAGACATTGCACAGATAGAATCCTTTTTTTTTTTGAGTTGGAGTCTCACTCTGTCGCCCAGACTGGAGTGCAGGCTCCCAGCCACCGCAGCCTTGACCTGCTGGACTCTGGCGATCCTTCCACTCAGCGTTCCAAGTAGCTGGAACTACAGGCGTGCGCTACCATGCCCGGCTAATTTTTTGATTTATTGTAGAGATGAGGGCTCGCCAAGTTGCTCAGGCGGGTCTTGAACCCG
>CAUYQG010230203.1:0-69106 GCA_963574415.1 Tarsius wallacei
GCGCGCCTGTAGTTCCAGCTACTTGGAAGGCTGAGGCGGAAGGATTGCCGGAGCCCAGCAGGTCGAGGCTGCGGTGGCCGGGAGCGGCCACTGCACTCCAGTCTGGGTGACAGAGTGAGAGTCCAACTCAAAAAAAAAAAAAAAACTAACTTTGTTAACAGCCTAACAAATCACCTAAGGAAAATAAATAAATAAATACTAACTCTGAATATAAATGGGCTAAATGCCCCACTTAAAAGAATCAGAGTGGCAACCTGTATAAAAAACAAGACCCAACCATATGCTGCCTACAAAAGAAATGGCCAAAGACAGTCACAGGATCAAAGTAAATGGGCAAAAAAGATATTTCAGGCAAATGGGCAACAAAATGAACAGTAGTAGTCATCCTCATATCAGACATCTCAGACTTTAAGCCGAAAACAGCTTAAAAGGACAAAGAAGGGCATTATATGACAAAGGGTGCAATTCAGCAAGATTTAACCATCTCAAACTTATACACACCAAACACAAAAGCACCCAATTCATTAAGTAAACATTAGTAGACCTCTGAAAACATATCGATATCAATGTCATAATAGTGGGTGACTTCAGTACCCCTACTGACATCATTAGACATAATCAAAGCAGAAAATTAATAAAGAAACACTGGACTTAAACTGGACTATAGGCCAAATGTACTTGACAGATATCTACAGACCTTTCCATCCAACAGCTGTAGAATATACATTCTTCTCATCTCCATACATAACATTCTTCAAAATAGATCATATCCTTGGCCATAAAGCAAGTCTCAATAAATTCAAAAACACCAAAATTATACCAAGCATCCTCTAGGACCACAGTGGAATAAAATTAGAAATCAACCCTGAGAGGAGCTACAAAAACTACACCACTGAATGAAAACCAAACAATCCGCTCTTGAATAACATTTGGCAAAAAAAGTGTTGAATCAGGTGAAAATAGTGACACAACATACTAAAACTGTTGGGACATAGCAAAAACAGTTCTGAAAGGAAAGTTTATAGCACTAAATGCCTACATCAAAAAGATAGAGATATCAGAATTTTTTTTTTTTTGAGTCGGAGTCTCTGCCGCCCAGGCTGCAGTGCAGTGGCACACTCACAGCCACTGCAGCCTCGACCTGCTGGGCTCAGGTAATCCTTCCACCTCAGCCTTCCAAGTAGATAGAACCACAGGCACACACCACCATGCCCGGCTAATTTTTTGTTTATTTATTGTAGAGACGAGGTCTCACCAAGTTGCCCAGACTGGTCTTGAATCCCTGGGCAATCCTCTCACCTCTGCCTCCCAAAGTGCTGGGGTTACAGGCATGAGCCACTGTACCCAGCCTAGGCAAAGAATTTATGACAGAGACCCAAAAAGCAATTGCAATAAAAACTAAAATAGACAAATAATTAAACTAAAAAGCTTCTGCACAGCAAAAGGAGTAATCAGCAGAGTGAACAGGAGAACAGGACAGGAGAAAATACTTACAAATTACACCTCAGACAAAGGACTAATATCCAAAATCTGCAAGGAACTCAAACAACTCAACACACACACACACACACACACACACACACATACACACACACACACCAAACAAATAGCCACATCAAAAAGTGGGCAAAGGAACACACAAGCAGTCAACAAACATATGGAAAAAATGCTTAACATCACTACTTATCAGATAAATGCAAATTAAAACACAATGAGATATCACCTCACACCGGTCAGAATGGTCATCATTAGAAAGTCAAAGAACACAGATGGTGTGGTTGTAGAGAAAAGCGAACTCCACTCATCCACTGTTGGTGCAATTGTAAACTAGTTCAGCCTCTGTGGAAAACAGTCTAGAGATTTCTCAAAGAACTAAAAATTGAATTACCATTGACTCAATAATCCCACTACTAGGGATCTACCCAAAGGAAAAGAAATCGACATATTAAAAAGATACCTCTACTCATATGTTTATTGCAGCACTATTCACAATAGGAAAATCATGGAACCAACCTAAGTGCCCACCAACAATTGACTGGATAAAGTAAATGTGGTGCCAGGCATAGTGGCTGAAGCCTGTAATCCCAGAACTTTGGGCGGCTGAGGTGAGAGGATTGTCTGAGCCCACGGGTTTGAGACCAGCCCGGGCAACTTGGCTAGACCTCGTCTCTACAATAAATAAAAAATCAGTCAGGCATGGTAGCGTGCACCTGTAGTTCCAGCTACTTGGAAGGTTGAGGAGGAAGGATTGCCTCAGCCCAGCAGATTGAGGCTGCGGTGGCCGTGAGCATGCCACTGCACTCCAGCCTGGGTGACAGAGTGAGACTCCAACTCAAAAAAAAAAAAGAAAAAAGAAAATGTGGTGTATATACACACCATGGAATACTACACAACCAAAAAAGTGAATGAAACAACATGGATGGAGTTGGATTTGGAAATAATTATCCTAAGTAAACTGACTCAGAAACAGAAAATCAAACACCAGATGTTCTCACTCATATGTGGGAGCTGAATGGTCACAAAGATGGAAATAATAGACTCTGGGGAGACCAATAAAGGGGAAGGTGGGGACGGGGGTTAGGGTTCAGAAGCTACCTATGGGGCACAGTGCTCACTATCTGAGGAGTAGGCCACCTGACACCCAATCTCCACCACTACACAATATGTCCATGTAATGAACACGCACGTGTACCCCCTGAATCTAAAATAAAATAAGATAAAATTAGCTGTACGTACTGGTATGTGCCTATAGTCCCAGTTACTCAGGAGGCTGAAATGGGAAGATCACTTGAGGCCAGAACTTTGAGGCTGCAGTGAGCTATGACCGCACCATAGCACTACAACCTGAGTGACAGAGAAAGACCCCATCTCTTCCAAAAAAAAAATTTTCTTTTGAGTTGAAATCTCACTCTGTCACCCGGACTGGAGTGCAGTGGCACACTCCCGGCCACCGTAGCCTCAACCTGCTGGGCTCAGGTGATCCTTCCGCCTCAGCCTTCCAAGGCTGGCACTATAGGTGCACGCTACCACATCCAGCTAATTTTTTGATTTATTGTAGAGATGAGGTCTCTCCAAGTTGCCCGGACTGTTCTCGAACCCCTGGGCTCAGGCAATCCTCCCACCTCGGCCTCCCAAAGTGCTGGGATTACAGGCTTGAGCCACCGCGCCATCAAAACAAATTGTTTTTTATTTTAAGACTTTAGGAGCCGGGCTCGGTAGCTCAGCCTGTAATCCCGCGCCTTGGGAGGCTGAGGTGAGTGGATTGCCTGAGCCCGCGGGTTCAAGACCCGCCTGGGAAACTTGGCGAGACCTCATCTCTACAATAAATCAAAAATTAGCCGGGTGTGGTAGCGCGCGCCTGTAATTCCAGCTACTTGGAAGACTGAGGCGGAAGGATCGCCGGAGCCCAGCAGGTCGAGGCTGCGGTGGCCAGGTGCCTGCCACGACACTCCAGTCTGGGCAACAGAGTGGGACTCCAACTCAAAAAAAAAAAAAAAAGAGTTTAGGAAACAAATACTCACATACTGTTGGTAGAAGTGAGAATTGGTACCAGCTTTTTGGAGGACAATGTCAAAAATTTTTATTCACATTTTTGACCTGGCAATTCTGCATCTGGAAATTTAGCATAAAAATGCAGGAGGAAATATGTTTAAAGATGTTCACTGCGGCAGTGTTTGTGATCCATCTAGAAAATAAGGAGCCACTAAAAAATAAAGAGGTAGTCGGAGCCTGCTCATGTTCATGCTAATCACACTTATACATTTATGTCAGTTATATGTTTGTATTTAATCAAGATAAAAATTTGAAAATAATAAGGTAAATATGTTTTTATATATATACCCAGGCATATTATTGAGTGAAAAACTCCGATCACACCATAGTTAAAACACTACGATCCAGTTTACATAAAGTTGTATGTGAAAATATTTAAAGTGTGTGTTTGTGTGAACATAAGGAGTTATCTGGAAGACTGCGATCAAAATCTTAACAGTGGCTACATTTGTATAATCAAATTTCACTTGAATTTTAATTTCTTCTATATACTTCTCTTAAGGTTTACATTTTCAGGCCAAGTGCAGAGGCTCACATTTGTAATCTCAGCACTTTGGGAGGCTGAGGTGGGAGGATTGCTGGAGCCCAGGAATTCAAGACCAACCTGAGGAGCACAGCAAGACCCTGTCTCTACAAAAAAATTAAATAATTAATTAAAAATTAGTGGCAAGGTGGTGTGCACCTGTAGTCTTAGCTATTTGGGAGACTGAGACAGGAGGATCACGTAAGCTCAGGAGGTCGATGTTACAGTGAGCTATAATTGTGCCACTGCACTCCAACCTGGGCTGACAGAGCAAGACCTTGTCTCAAAAAAAAAATTAAATTAATTTGTAGCAATAAGCCCATATTATTTTTATAATGCAAACAATAACGCTATTTTCACTTTGAGAAAAAAAAAACAATCAGAATGTCTTGCTTTCCCAGGGAGTGGAGTCCAGTGGTGGGATGTGGGTGGTGGTGGCCCTGTTAGGAGCGGCATGCTACTGGGTTGGGACATTAAGACAGGGCACAGAGATCTGGGGCTGGATCTGCTGACCCAGTGTGAAGTTGCCTGGAGTGAGTTGGGCGATCAGAGAGGGAAGATCCTGCTGATCTAACGTCCTCCCTTTGAGTCAGGAGTGACAGGTTGGATGACGCAGAGAGGGCAAGGGACTTGGACAAGGTTACACGGTGAGCCAGTGCTGAATCAGGCACCAGAACTCAGGCCTTTAAGACCCCCAAGCCAGGGCTCTCTCCTCACTGCTCGCTTTGCCAGGTAGATCTGAATGTCAGAAGGCAGGTACACAGCATGTTTCTACCCATGTGGCGCTGCCACTGATTGGCTGTGAGAACAGTTCTCTCCACTCAGTCTCCTCAGCTCTGAGCCTGGAAGTCATTGCTCCCTGAGAACATCCCAGTACTGCAAGCTGTCTCTGCAATACCTGTCTCTGAGGCTGAGCAGGAAGCTAAGTTGTCGGTGGCCTCCTCCCTCCATCCCCTCGGCCTCCTCTCTGTCTTCCTCACTGATCTCTCTGCCTCCAGGACCATCTCAACAATTTACTCCACATCACCCTCAAGGGATCTTTTGAATTCACCACTCCCACCACGTTGTCTCTGCTTGGAGAACCTTTCTGTGGTTCCCTCCTGTCCTCGTTCAAGGCCTGCAGTGATGTGACCCCACACTGTATTTGCCATGCTGGCCCAACCCCTCCAGCCTCCTGCACTGGGGTCACATCCTATGTGCTGACTCTACCATGTCTTTTTCGTCCCTGTACACTGGCTCGTGCAACTACCTCTATTTATTATGGTATCCCCACCTTTTCTACGAGGGTATCTTTTGTTCATTCTTTTTTTTTTTTTTTTTTTTTTTTTTGAGTTGGAGTCTCACTGTCGCCCAGACTGGAGTGCAGTGGCTGCTCCTGGCCACCGCAGCCTCGACCTGCTGGGCTCCGGTGATCCTTCTGCCTCAGCCTTCCGAGTAGCCGGAATTACAGGCGCGCGCTACCACACCCGGCTAGTTTTTTTTTATTTATAGAGATGAGGTCTCGCCAAGTTGCCCAGGCGGGTCTTGAACCCGCGGGCTCAGGCAATCCACTCACCTCAGCCTCCCAAAGGCGGGGGATTACAGGCTGAGCCACCGAGCCCGGCTTGTTCATTCATTTTTTAAAAAATAATTTATTTTAAAGATGTGAGGAACAATTCAGGGTTAGGTATACAAATGTTCATTATGCAGGTATCCTTGTTGATGAGGTGTGCCACCCCCTACCCTGGCAGTTTCCCACTACTGCCAATCCCTTTCTTATAGTATTATGATAATTGTTCAAGGTTCGCTTATGAGTAAGAACATGTGTTACTCGTTTCTTTGTTTCTGTGATAGATCACTCAGCATTATAGATTCTAAGTCTATCCAAGTTGCTGCGAAGTTCATAATTTTTTTAAAGTGAGAAAGCAGGATTGATTAAGAGGCCAGAAAAACTCCCACAGGGGGAGGGAACCTGAGGGGGTTGCCCAAAGTTCATAATTTTGTCCTTCCTTATGACTGCATAATATTCCATCGTGTGTATGTACCACATTTTCTTTTATCCAGTCCTCTTTCAATGGGCAGCACGATGGTTCCATGTTTTTGCTATTGTGAATAATGCTGCAATAAACATATGTGTGCTGTTATCTTTTTCTTTTCTTTTTTTTTTTTTTTTTGAGTTGGAGCCTCACTCTGTCGCCCAGACTGGAGTGCAGTGGCCACTCCCGGCCACCGCAGCCTCGACCTGCTGGGCTCCGGCAATCCTTCTGCCTCAGCCTTCCAGTAGCTGGATCTACAGGCGCGCGCTACCATGCCCGGCTAATTTTTGATTTATTGTAGAGATGAGGTCTCGCCAAGTTGCCCAGGTGGGTCTCGAACCCGTAGGCTCAGGCAATCCACTCACCTCAGCCTCCCAAAGACGCGGGATTACAGGCTGAGCCACCGAGCCCGGCTGCAGTTATTTTTTTCATATAGTGATTTGAGTTGCTCGTTCTCTAAAACCATCCTAAATAAATGTTCTTTCCTCTAGGAAACCTTCCTCGACTCTCACAGGAATTTTTAAGAGCATGTATCCAACTATTCCTACCTGCTGTCCCATGGCTTCAATTACTAGCTTACGTTGTGTCTCTCCATTTATATGCATTTGGATCGATTTTAAAAATCCTTTTCCTTTGTTTCCTCAGCTTGCATGGAAGTTAAGTATGCCTCACGCACTCTTAAAATCTAGAGTTGAGTAAAATCTCTCGACTTCTCCCAATCAATACAAAATCAAGTGTTTTCATTCCATCTTGCCTTAACCCCCCCAAAATAGTAATTATTGTCATTATTGCCATAATAACCAATGCTTATTTAGAGATTCGCCAACACATTTGCCAGTTTCTTTGTTCACTATAACCTCTTCCCACACTTTTTTCTTCTGAGATTTTTTCTGACAGGTTTATTGTGGTATAACAGACAAGCAATAATCAGCACATATTTAAAGTGAATACTTTTCATAAGTTGTTATATATGTATACATCCATAAAATTATCATCACAATTGAGAAAATGTTGAAAAGCAGCCCCTAACATTTCCTATGACTCCTTGTAATTTACCCTTTTTCCTCTTCTTGTCTCATCCCACCCACAGGCAACCACTGATCCACTGATCTGCTTTCTGTCACCATAGACTAGTTTTCATTTTCTAGAATTGTACATGAGCGGAGTCACAAAGTAATACTTTTTATATCCATCTTCTTCACTCAGCACAATTATTTTGAGAATCAGTCATGTTATTGCACATAAAAATAGTTTATTAATTTTATGGCTGAGGAGTGTTCCATTGCATGGATGCAGCACATTTTGTTTATCCATTCATCTGTTGATATGGGACATTTGGGGTTATTTCCTAAATAAAATCTGACTATTTATAGACAAAGTAGCAATTAACATTGACGTACAAATCTTTGCAGGGACCTATGCTTTTTAAATTTCTCTTGAGTACCTAGGAGAGGGATGGCTAGGTATATGTTAGGCATACCTAGGTAACTTATTAAGAAACTTCCGGCTGGGCGGGGTGGCTCGAGCCTGTAATCCCAGAACTTTGAGAAGCTGAAGCAAGTGAATTGCCTGAGCCCGCAGGTTTGAGACCAGCCTGGGCAACGTGGTGAGACCCCGTCTCTACAATAAATAAAAAAAAAATTAGCTGGGCATGGTAGGGCATGCTTGTAGTTCCAGCTACTCGGAAAGCTGAGGAGGAAGGATCGCTGGAACCCAGCAGGGTCAACGCTGGGATGGCCATGAGTGTGCCACTGCACTCCAACCTGGGCAATGGAGTGAGACCCCCAACTCCAAAAAAGAAAAAAAGAAACTTCCAAACCATCTTCCAAAAATGGCTGTACATTTGACATTTCCACCAGCAATGTAAGAACTGTGAAGTGACTCCATATCCTCACCAGCAGTTGGTTTAGTCTTAAACATTGTAGTAGGTTGATAATAGTATCTTATTATAGATTTAATATTCATTTTACTGATAACTAATGTCAAAAATATTTTTGTATGCTAATTTTCTACCCACATCTATTCTTTGGTGAAATGTCTGTGCAAGTTTTTTTGCCTATTTTGGAGGAGCTGTATATTTTCTTATTACCAAGTTGTCAGTGTTCTTCATACATTCTGGGTATAAGTCCTTTATCAGATATGTGATTTGAGAACGTTTTCTCCCAGTCTATGCCTTGCCATTCCAATTTTATAGTGATGTCTTTATTTATTTTTTTTTTAAGACACTGGTTCTCGATATGTCTGCCAGGCTGGAGAGTAGTGGCTACTCACAGGTGCAATCGTAGCTCACTGCAGCCTCAAACTCTTGGGCTCAAGTGATCCTCTTGCCTCAGCCTCCCAAGTAGTTTTTTTATTTTTCCATTTCATTTTTTTGTTTTTGTTTGCATTCCCAAACATGAATGCAAATATCCTTGCTTTGATTCTTATCTTAGGAGAAAGCATTCATTCGGTCTTTAATCATGAAGTATGAGGTAAACTGTAGGTTTTTCATAAGCGCCATTTGAAATTGAAGAACATCTAAGTAAATGGAAAGTCATCTCATGTTCATGGATTAGAAGAATTAATATTGTTAAAATTTTCATACTACCCAAAGCAATATGCAGATTCAATGCAATCCTTATAAAAATTCCAAGCATGTTCTTCACAGAAATAGGAAAAAAAATTCTAAAATTCGTATGGAACTACAAAAGACCCCAAATGAAAGTTTTTTTTAAGACACTGGTTCTCGATATGTCTGCCAGGCTGGAGAGTAGTGGCTACTCACAGATGCAATCGTAGCTCACTGTGGCCTCAAACTCAAATAGCCTCAAATAGCCAAAGCAATTCTGAAAAAGAAAAACAAAGTTGGATAATCACGCTTTCTAATTTTAAATTATATTAAAAAGCTATACTAACAAAAACAGTATAATATTTGCATAAAAACAGACACATAGACAAATGGAACAGAATAGAGAACCCAGAAATAAACCCAAGCACATATGGTCAACTAATTTTCCACAGAGGTACCAAGAAGATACAATGGAAGAAAATAGTCTCTTCAACAAATGATGCTGGGAAAACTGAATGCAAAAGAATGAAACTGGATCTTTATCTTACACCATATGCAAAAATCCACTCAAAACAGACAAATGACTTAAATGTCAGACCTGAAACAATAGAATTTCTAGAAGAAAAGCTCCTTGACATTGGCCATGGCAATAATTTTTTTGGCTATCACACCAAATGCTCAGGTCACAAAGGTAAAAACACCCAGGACTATATCAAATTAAGAAGCTACACAAAAAAGGAAATAATCAATAAAAGGAAAAAACAGGAGAAAATATTTGCAAACTATATGTTTGATAAGGGGTCAATATCCCAAATATATAAGGAATTCAAACAACTCAATGGGAAAAAAATTAATAACCCAATTTAAAAATGGACAAAGGACTGAATAGACATTTCTTCAAAGAAGACACTAAAATGACCAACAGATATATGAAAAGATGCTCAGCACTACTAATCATCAGGGAAATGCAAATCAAAACTACAATGACATTTTATCTCATACCTGTAAGGAAGGCTATTATAAAAAAGACGACAGACAACATGTGTTGGCAATGGTGTGGAAAAAAGAGAACTCTTGTACACTGTTGGTAGGAGTGCAGATGGGTGCGGCTACTGTGGAACACAATATGGAGGTTTCTAAAAATTAAAAGTAAAACTACTGTATGACCCAGCAATTCTTCTTCTGCATTTATACCCAAATGAAATGAAATCACTTCATAAAAAATTTGCACCACCAGCTGGGCACGGTGGCGCAGCCTGTAATCCCAGCACTTTGGGAGGCCAAAGATTGCCTGAGCCTGGAGTTTCAAGATCAGCCTGGGCAATTTGGTGAGAGCTTGTCTCTAAAATAAATCACAAAACAACAACAACAAAAAACTAGCTGGGCATGGTAGAGTGCGTCTGTAGTTCCAGCTACTTGGAAGACTGAGGCAGAAGAATCACACCTAAGGTCGAGGCTGCGGTGGCCATAAGTATGCCACTGGACTACAGCCTGGGCGACAAGAGGAGATTCCAACTCAAAAAAAAAAAATTGTTTTTGCACTCCCATGTTCATTGCGGCATTATTCACAATAACCAAGATATGAATACAACTGAAGTGCCATCAATGGATGAGTGGGCAAAGAAACTACAGTACTTATGTACAGTGGAATGTTATTCAGTCCTTAAAAAGGAAGGAAATCCTGCCATTTAACACAGCATGGAATCTGGAAGATTATATGCTAAGTGAAATACGCCAAATACAGAATGAAAAAACTGCATAATCTCACTTATATGTGGACTCTTAAAAGAAAGAAGCTAAACACACAGAGATAGGGAATAAAACGGTGATTAGGAAAAAGGAGTAAATAGGGAGATGTATATTGAAGGATATGTTACAGATATGTAGGATGAACAAGTCTAGAAGTCTAATGTATAACATGAGGAGTGTAATTAGCAATATTGTATTGTATTGGGGATTTTTGTGAAAAAGAGTAGATTTTTAGGTGCTCTTGCCACAAAAAAGGGGGAAGGATAACTATGTGAGATAAAAAGTACATTAATTTGTTTGACTATTGAAATCATTTAACTGTGCATATGTGTATCAAAATATCATGTAGTGTACCTTAAATATAGACAATAAAATTTTTTTGAGAAAAAGGACCTTTATCAGGTTGAGGAACTTTCCTACTTTTACTAGCACATTGAGAGTTTTAATCAGAATTGGATGTTGGTTTTTGTGAAATTTTTTTTTCCTCATCTCCTAAGACAGTCGATCATATAGCTGTTTTCTCTCAATCTGTTAATATGGTGAAGTATGTCAATTGCTTTTGGATGCTTACACCAACCTTACATTCCTGAGGTATATTACTGTTTTGGTCATGATATGATATCTTTTACATACATATTATCGAAGTCTATTTTCTGGTCTTATAGAATGAATTGGCAAGTATTCCCTCCTCTTCAGTGGAAGAATTATGTAAAATTGGTATTATTTCTTTATTATATGTGTGGGAAAATTCCTCAGTGGAATCATCTGGATCTGGATTTTTCTTTGCGGGAAGGATTTTAAATACAAATTCAATTTATGTAATATTTGTAGGACCATTCAGGTTATCTATTTCTTCTTGAGTGAACTTCAGTAGTTTGTATCTTTTGAGGAATTTGCCTATTTCATCTAAGTTATCAAGCTTATGGCACAGAGTTGCTCATACTACATATTATCCTTTTGCTACATTTAGAATCTGCAGCCATGTCACCTCTTTCATTCCCGGTATTGATAATTTGTATCTTTTATCTTTTTTTCCTCCTAGTCAGTCTGGAAAAAGATTTGTCAATTTTATTGGTCTTCTCTATGCACGAGCTGTCATTGTAATTGATTTTTTTGTATTGTCTTTGTATTTTATTTCACAGACTTTTGCTTTCATCTTCATTATTTCTTTTTTCTGGTTACTTTACATTTAATTTTATCTTTTTTTGTTGTTTCTTCGGTGGAAGCTGGGGTCCTTGATTGATACCTTTCTTCTTTTCTAATATAGATATTTAGTGTTATAATTCTGCCTCTACAGACTATGTTAGCAGCATCTTGCAAATTTTAATATGTGTGTTATTATTTTCATTCCATTCAAAATGCTTTTAATTTGTCTTTTGATTTCTTCTTTAGTCATGGATTGTTTAGAAGAATGTTATTTAGGGTCCAAATATTTGGAGACTTGTTTTGTTGTCGACTTTTAATTTCATTTCATTGTCATCAGAAATATTTTGCGTTCATTTAAATTTGGGGTGCTCATTTCATGGCTCAGAATATGCTTTGTCTTGGTAAATATTCTGTGTTAGCTGAAATTAATGTGCACTCTGTTGATGATTGATGAAGTGTTCTGTAAATGTCTATTTGGTAAAGTTGCCCAATAGTACTGTTCAACTCTTCTGTATTTTTTACTGATTTGTGCCTACTTTTTCTAACAACTTTTGATAGAAGAGTTTAATCATGGATTTGTCTCTCCTTGAGGGTCTATCAGTTTTTGCTTCATTCATGATAGTTTGCTAGAGCTGCCATAACAAAAAACTATAGACTGGGTGGCTTAAACAACAGAAATTTATTTACTCACAGTTCTGGAGGCTAGAAGTTCAAGATGAAAGGTGTCAGCAGGATTTATTTCTTTTGAAGCCTCTTTCCTTGACTTGTAGATGATCATCTTCACTCTGTGTCTTCACAGGATCTTCCCTCTGTATATTGTCTATGTCCAAATTTCCTCTTGTTATAAGGATGCCAGTCATAGTAGATTAGAGCCCACCCTAATTTAACTGAATTCTCTTTTAAAATATTCTATCTCCAAATACCATCACATTCTGAGATATTGTGAGTTATGAATTCATCATGTAAATTTGGGAAGAATACAATTCAGCCCATAACAATGTATTTCAAGGCTCTCTTAATTGGTTTCAGGAATGTTTAGGACTTCTGTGTCCTCCTGATTAATTGACCCCCTTATAATTATGAAATAACTCCCATTATCCTTAATAATATTCTTTTTTCTGAAATCTACTTTATTTTGATTGGCTATAATATGATATATACTTTGCCATCTTTTACTTTTAACTATTTGTGTCTTAATATTTAAAATGGGTTCCTTATAAGTAGCATATAACTGTCTCTTGCTTTTTGTTTTTGTTTTTATTTTTTTTTAAGTTGGAGTCTCACTCTGTCACCCAGACTGGAGTGCAGTGGCCGCTCCCGGCCACTGCAGCCTCGACCTGCTGTGCTCTGATGATCCTTCTGCCTCAGCCTTTCGAGTAGTCAAAATTACAGGCACGCGCTACCATGCCCGGCTGATTTTTTATTTATTGTAGAGATGAGGTCTCGCCAAGTTGCCCAGGCGGGTCTCGAACCCACAGACTCAGGCAATCCATTCACCTCAGCTTCCCAAAGCGCGGGATTACAGGCTGAGTCACCGAGCCCGGCTGCTTTTTTATTTAGTCTGAAATTTTCTGCTTTTTAGTTGTGGTATTTAGGCCTTTTACATTTAATGTGATTATTGATAGGGTTGGGTTCACATCTTACTATTTTATTTCTACTTGTCCCATTTGTTTTTGTTCCCATTTTTATCTTTTTCTGCCTTCTTTAGATTGAGTATTTTTAATGATTACATTTTATCTTCTGTGTTGGATTATTAACTATAACAATTTATTGTGTTATTCTAATAGTTACTTTAGCAGCCATAGTATACATCCTTAGCTTATTACAGCTGCTATGGTTTGAATATTTGTGTCCCCTCCAAAATTCATGTTGAAACTTAGTCTCCAGCACAGCAGTATCAAGAAACAGGGCCTTTGGGAGGATGAAATAGTGCCTTATAAAAGGAAGAGAGCAAGCTAGTCTTTCCATCTCTTCTGCCCTGTGAGGATGCAGCATTTGTCCCCTCTCGAGGATACAGCAATAAGACACCATCTTGGAAGCAGAGCGTGAGCTTTCACCAGACACTAATCTTCTGGTGCCTTAATATTGAACTCCTTGGCCTCCAGAACTGTGAGAAATAAATTTCTGTTGCTTGTAAATTGCTCAGTCTAAAGTATTTGTCATAGTAACAGGAATCTACTAAGACAACAGTCTACCTTCCTGACCTTGTATAGGTCTCAGCTAATATATGTGCTGTGTCTTTTTTTTTAATTAAAAAGTTTAAGAGTAAAAAATAAGAATAATAATTTTAAAAATAGAAAAAAGCTTATAGAATAAGGATATAAAAAGCAAATGTTTTTGTACAGTGTGTTTGTGTTTTAAGCTAAGTGTTATTATAAGAGGTCAAAAAGTTAAAAAAAAATTAAAAAGCTTATATAGTAAAAAAGTTATGATAAGCTAAGGTTAATTTATTATTGAAGAAAAAATATTTTTAATACATTTAGTATACCCTAAGTGTACAGTATTTATGAAATCTACTGTAGTTTACAGTGATGTCCTAGGCCTTCACATTCACTCACCACTCACTCATTAACTCACCCAGAGCAACTTCCGGTCCTGTGAGCTCCATTCATGGTAAGTGATACAGGTGTACTCTTTTTTCACATCTTTTATATCATATTTTTAGTGTACCTCTTCTATGTTTATATGTTTAGATACACAAATACCATTGTGTAACAACTGCCTTCAGTATTCAGTGCAGTAACAGGGTGTACAGGTCTGTAGCCCAGGAGCAATAGGTTGTACCATGTACCTAGGTATGTAGAAGGCTCTACCATCTAAGTTTGTGTAAGTACACTCTACTTGTTTTTGTGCAAGGACAAAATCACCTAATGACGCATTTCTCAGAATGTATCCTAATCATTAAATAATAATCAATAATAAATAATGACTATTTGGTCCGGGTTTTTTGTTGTTGCTGCTGCTCCAGGTGGGAGGGTAAATCTGGCTCTTGTTATTCCATCTTGAATGGAAGAGAATTTCTTTCCTTCTGAGCTTAATTTTCTCCTTCTTCCTCCCCTCCCCTCCCCCTCCCTTCCCTTTCTCCCCTCCTCCTTTCCCTCTTTCTTCTTCTTGAATTGGATTCTCACTCTGTTGCCCAGCCTGGAGTGCAGTGGCACGCTCACAGCCACTGCTGCCTCGACCTGCTGGGCTCAGGTGATTGATCCTTCCACCTCAGCCTTCCAAGTAACTGGAACTACAGGCGCAGGCCACCATGCCCAGCTAAATTTTTGATTTATTGTAGAGACGAGGTCTTCCAAGTTGCCCAAGCTGGTCTTGAACCCCTGGGCTCAGGCAATAATCCTCTCACCTCCATTTCCCAAAGTGCTGGGATTATAGGCATGAGCCACGTGCCTGGCCCAATTTTCTTATTTTTAAAATTCATCCTTCATAAATTCTTTGAGCAAAAGTCTGAGATAAATAAGATTTCAGTCTGTGTGTATCTGAAAAGTTTCTATTTTACATTCACCCTTAAATGCTGGTTAGCTGCATGTGGAATTCTAATCATTTTTCTGATCACTCTGAAGCTATTAGTCCATTGGCATCTGCTGTTGGTGAGAAATTGGCTTCAGGCAGAATGTCATTCATTTGTGAAAAATGCTTCCTTTTGAATAGCTTTTCAGATTTTTTTCTTTATCTTTATTATTTTTTAAGTTCTCTTCAACATGTCTAGAAATGGAATTTTCTATCCTTGAAACTCAGTGTGCCTTTTCATTTGAGGAGCTCATTTTTCCTCAATTACAGAAAAATTTTCACCATTATTTCTTCAAATGATGCTTCTTCTCCCTTATTTGCTCCTTGTGGAACTACTAATCTAATATAAATGTTGGAGCTTCTCACTTTCTCCTCCATGATTTTAAATGTATCTTTCATATTTTTCATTCCTCTGTAATATTAGCTACTACATATTGAGCACGTACTATGTGCCAAGAACTACAAACTCATTTAGTCCTCACAAGCACACCATGACGTAGGTACTAATCTATTTCCCTTTTATATATGAGAACCTTGAGGCACAAAGAGATTTAAATGCATGCTTGAATCCTTATTGCTAGTAAGTGGCAGAGTTGAGCTTTAATCCCAGGTGTGTGGCTTCCGAGCCCATACACTCCACCAATATTCTACACCATCTATCAGAATTTCATCTCTTTGTGCTGATTTCTATGCTGCATTCCGGTGGTTTCTTTAGATCGATTTGAGTGTGCTAAATCTCTTTTCAACTATGTCTAATCTTCTCTTCTACATTGATTGAGTTTTTAATACCACTATTTCTATTTGGTTCTTTTTTCATAAATTCTTCTCCTTACCTTGTCTTCTATTCCTAATTTTATCTCTTTTAAACACACTTATATTAAAGTCTTTCAGAATGTTTTATAATCCTAATTTTTGGCATGGGTCCCACTCAGATCTCCCTTCAAGAAAGAACTTGCTATTCGGCTACAAGGAGTGCAGTTGACTGACAATCTCCAGCGGCGGGTGCTGGTAGTACCTTCAGGATCTGCCTGAGCTTTAGAGCTAAGGCCATGCTCTTAGGTCCTAAACAATAGCAGGGATACTAGAGCCTTGCCATTTCTGCTCAACATGAGGCAGATCTCATGGACAGTATTTGTTCTTTAATTATCCTTTGGATTAGCCAAGACTTTGTCAGATTTGCCTTCTGTCCGAGGCTTTCTCTGCCCAAAGTTGCTTCTTCCCTGTGTTGTCTTTTATAGGCATTGCCCCTCAACAAACCCCTTGCACTCCTAATTCCATCTTTGTATTTACTTTCTAGAGGATCCACCCAACACAGCATGTGAATTATCCAAGTTGTTTCATCTTCTGACTTTCTCTCCTTGCAAACTTTTTCCTGTCATACTTTTTAATGTTTTTACCATGAGATTCCTTTCAGTAAGAGTTGTTTTCTATAGAAATCCCATGTGTCTTGCATTGTGGAGCAGTACCATGTGTAGTTCCACAAGAAACTCCATTTGTTCAATTAGTCCAAGACAAATTTTATGTCAAATTCTTGGCAAAGGATGCTCCCAACCACCACTACCACCGTCACATAGTTAACACAAACCTTATCCTCCCACCTTCGCTAATACCGGCTGTGATTACAATTGTTCCCAAGTGACTCTTTCTACCTATAGCCTTTGAGCTCGGCTACATGTTTTAAAATATATTTTTTATATTTTACCTAGCATTTCTATTTATTTAGAGTAAGAAATGAAAGGGGCTTCTATTCTTCCTCTAGTATCCGTTACTCATTGAACGTAAACCCAGGAACTAAATTAAATGTGTGTGTGTGTGTGTGTGTGTGTATACACATATATGTATATATAAATGATATATTAATGTGTGTTTGTTATTGTTAACTGCATTTCCATATAATTTGTTTCTTTGATAATTTTTTTAACTTTTTATTTTGAAATAATTATAGATTCATAGGAAGTTGGAGAAAAGTCCCATGTATATTTCACGCAGTTTCCCCCAATCAAGAATCTGCATTTGAAGCAATTACTCAAATGACCCAAAACTGTAGATTTTGCAGATGCCGTCAGTTCCCATCCACTTCCCTTGGACCCTTCCTGCCAACTATTAGCATCCATCCTTAACCAATGACTCTCAGAGTTGGCATAAATACTCTAGTTCCCTCATCTCTGAGATGAATTATTTTTGAGGTATGTTTTGTACCGTTTCCCAGAGTTTCCCTGCTGAAGTAAATTTTAATAGCCAACTGTGGTAGCTGACTTAATAGTACACTCTTTTTGACTGTTTTTCTTTATCATGTCCCACTTCTCTACCAATAATCACTTCCCAAATAAGCTAATTTAATGCAAATGTTTGTCTTGGGGTCTGCTTCTGGTCTCCTAAGCTAAGACCAGAAGTGGTACCAGAAATGGTCTTAGAAAGCTGATCCTTAGGATGAATTCTAGAATTGGATAATTTGCCAGCCAATGGCAAGAAGATTCAATTGCTGGTAGTCCTTAACATGTTATAGAAGCCTCATTATAAGGGCTCTTATGCATAGTGAATTGGGGACTGGGATACAGCTATAAGGGAATACAAATATTCATGAACTCTCTCCAGCACCTGAGAGATGTGGATGCAATGGTCATTAAAGAACTGGTAGAGTTTGTTAGTTGTTGTTAAGTATCATTGGTGTGCAAAGGAAGAAAATTATAGGGTCAAATTAGTCAACTACCAACATAGGGCATGGCATGAAAGACAGAAAACTGCTATGACAGCATTTTAAAATCCTCTAATTTCCTGCAGCCGGAAGGCAGATAGGGCTGAAAGCCATGTCCAGGACCTAATGATGAGAGTAGCAGAAGTGTCCCACTCCCCTTTGCTAGAGGATAGTAGGCTCCCTCCACTTGCCTGCAGAATATGCATAGTCTTCTCCTTGCAAGATGATACTTGCCCTCCTCAAGGCCTGCTCCTTCCTCCTGTGTCTTCTAGATCAGTCAATAGTGTCAAGTCTCATCATGGTCTCAAATGACCACTGAGGAAATACTATCTCTGCTTAGAGAAACAGGAGTTTTTACAAAAACAAAAAACAAGAAAACGGGTACCAACAGAAACTGGAGGTCATGCCTGGGAATGGAAATTAGGGGTGGTGAGTGGGGAAGAAGATGGAACATAGGAGTGGAGAACAGAAGAGTGTTGATATGAAGGCACTCTCCAGGGCCTCTGGATTTACTATTCTGGTAAGTAGCCTTGGAGCTGGGATGGATCTTTGAAATTTGGAAGGGAAATTTTCAGGGTCCAATCAGGAGATAGAAACCACACCACTAATTTAAACAGAGAATTTAATATAAAATATTGTTAAGTGGGTATAGAATTATTTGCCAGGTAACTAAAAAGATAAAAAGAGAGTGCTAAGTTATCACAAAGGTAGCAACGACAGAAGCAGATACCATGCCCAAGGCTGGTGAAACAAGGTAAGAGATGGAATTATCAAAATTCAGAAGCTTAGAGAAGGAGTTCCAA
The DNA here is from genome assembly GCA_963574415.1 of Tarsius wallacei. Taxonomy (NCBI): domain Eukaryota; kingdom Metazoa; phylum Chordata; class Mammalia; order Primates; family Tarsiidae; genus Tarsius; species Tarsius wallacei. Next base: position 18,545 of record CAUYQG010230203.1, read on the forward strand.
GAAACTGAAACTCAGATCTCTGAGGAGGAGCACCAGAGTGTTGGAAACTAGTGCTACGAAGTGTTGGAAAAACTGCAAACTGGATTCAGCTGCTGCTAAGAAAAGGCATTGCTGATGCCAGGGTGAAGAAGCGTTGCTAGGGTGACAATCACAAGAACAGGAAGCCAACAAGAAGTCAATAGGAAGAAGCAAGTCTCTCCTTCCTGCCACAGTCTCTTCAATTCCCTCCTGTACTTCTCATTGGCAGGAATCACAGGGAGCAATTGTCAATGCTGCAATGTGAATGTCTGAGTCATAGCTCCAATACTACAGGACATGGTATTGAAGGGTGGATGGATGTGGTGCTAAGAGGCAACAGCTTAACAGCTGACAGAAAGAAAGACGTTTACAATAAATGATGTGGAAATGCATGAACTGCCAGAACTGGAGAAAGCAGTCAAAAGTTTAGAAGAGAAATGCATTGCCTAAAACCAAAAACGCATGTTTCCAGTACTTGCCCTTCACTAGAGCAATAAGGAATGAGCTCATGAAGGGGACATCATCGAACAATTCAGTGGTGGCTGTCCTTTCTAAGCTACCTAGCAGGGAAGCTGCTATGGAACTGGACTCCCTAATGTTTGTTAATGGTGACAACAGGATTCCAGCCCAGCAGAGACCAGGTGGATGGAATTACCATAATGGACAGCAAAGTCAGAAAGTCAACCAAGGAGCCTTTAGCTACAGGGATCTGTGGGATAACTAATAGATCCTGACTGGATGAATCAGTGGGGCACTAACAAGGGTATTGTTGGCCAATATAATCAAAACAGATAAAAAGCATGTGATCTGAAGAGTGACAGGAGCCATCACAATGGAAAATCACTATCCTTCATCCATTTTCCATGCTTAAACTAGTTCTCAGATCCAGAGCCCACTGTTTAAAGGAAAGACTGGGTTCCTTCGAGAAAGGATTTCACAATGCCACTGTAAGTATATATAGAATGCATTTTCCTAATCTTTCCCCAAAGGAATCTATGGCCAATTAACCAGAGTAGCTGCATACTGAAGAACAAAAATATCCAGATGTTTCTATAGTTTTGGAATACAGGGTCTGGACTAACACTGACACTAGGAGATCCAGAATGCCACTGTGGCCCTCCTGTTAAAGTAAGGGAATAAGGAGGTAAGATGATAAATGGAGTCTTTACCAAAGCTTATGTCACAGTGGGTCCAATGGGTCTGCAGACTCTCCTGTGACCAGTTCCCCATCCCTGAATACTTAATTAGGATTAATAAAATCAGCAGGTGGTAGAAATTACCCATTGACTTCCTAATCTATAAAGAAAGATCCATAATGGTAGGACAGCCAACTGAAAGCATCTGAAATTGCACACACCCCCAGACAAGAGAGTAAATTAGAAATAATCCTGGCCAAGTGAGGTGGCTTAAGCCTGCAAACCCAGCACTTTGGGAGGCCAAGGTGAGGGGATTGCCTGATCCCACAGGTTTGAGAACAGCCTGGGCAACATGGCGAGACCTTATCTCTACAATAAATCAAAAAATTAGCTGGGCATGGTAGCGCATGCCTGTAGTTCCAGCTACTTGGAAGGCTGAGGTAGAAGGATCGCCTGAGCCCAGCAGGTCGACGCTGGGATGGCTGTGAGCATGCCACTGCACTCCAACCTGGGTGACGGAGTAAGACTCCAACTCAAAGAAAGAAAGAAAGAAAGGAAGGAACGAAGGAAGGAAGGAAGAAAGAAAGAAAGAAAGAAATGGAATGCAGTAAATGGTAGAGATTAGTACCACTTTCAAAGATTTAAAGAATGCAGGAGTGGTGGTGCTCATGGATGCCCATTGAATTCATCAGCCTGGTCAGTGCAAAAATTAAAATTAGAAAAATAAATAATGGTGGGTGATTGTGTACTGCTGTAAACTTCACCAAGTGGTAGCTTCAGTTGCAGCTTCTGTGCCAGCTATGCAGTGCCTTTACTAAAATAGACCAAGACAACCTCTGGCACTTGGTATGCAGCAATTGTTCTGGCAAATGCATTGTCCCCCTCATCATTTTCATGAAGAGAGATCAGAGCAATCTGCATTCACTCGGCTCAGACAGCAGTATACAAGTGGTGGTCTTGCCCGGGGCTGTTAACATCTCTCCTCTGTCACCGTCTAGTACCTGCCATTCCTCAGAACATCGCACTTGTTCTCTATGTTGATGATATCATGTTAATCAGACCTAAGGAAGAGGAAGTGGCAAGTACTCTGGATGCCCTCGAAGACACATGAATGAGAGGGTGGGAGATAAACAGATTCAGGGGTCTGACCTGACACTTAAGGTTTTAGGGGTTCAGTGATCCAGACATGCTGAAACATTCCCTCCAACATAATGAACAAGTAATTGTACCTTGCACCTCTTGCCACCAAGAAAGAGTCACTAAGGAGACATCTTTAGATTTTGGGAATACTGCTCCAATCCATTTATCGTGGGAATGCTGCTTCAATCTATTTATTGAAGCCATGTGATAGAAGTGTTCATCGCAGACGAAGACACATATGGATCTTCCTACTGGCAAGCTCCGGCGGTAGGGGGGTTTCAGTGCAGATTCTGGAGTCTTTGTGCAGCAGGGAACAATTCAATATTTGAAAACCTGTGCTTGGCATGATACTGGGTGTTAGTAGATACTGGCAATTAACCATAGGAGGTCAAATGACCATGTGGCCTGAGCTTCCCATTGCAAGTTGTGTGCTATCAGTTTCACCATGACATAAATTTGGGCAGGTACAACAGCAATTTATTAAAGGTTGGAAACGGAACATTCAGGATTAGGCCCAACAGGACCAGAGGTCACAAATAAATTACAGAAGCAGGCCCAGACTGCCATGTTTTCACCTCTGTGAGCCTCTCCCTCAACTCACACCTATGAATTCATGGGGGAATTCATTATGACTGGATGGCAGAGGATGAAAAAGCTTGGGCCTGGTGTATGGACAGACTGGCACAATAGGTTGGCCGAAAACAAAAATGCGCTGTTGCTGCTCTACGGTTCCATCATCATAAGGGGATATTTTTCCCAGGGACAGAACTTCAAGCAGTGCATTGAGTCATCAACTTGGTGCAGAAGGAGAAGTGGCCTGAGGTCAGGACCCCTGGGCAGTGGCGAATGGTTTGGCTGATTGCTCAGGAACTTGCAAAAAACATGACTGAAAAACCACAATGAAGGAGGTCTGGGGATGTGGACAAGCATGTGGATTGATCTTTGAGGGAAGACACAAATGTGTAGATCTCTGTCTCATTTCATTGTCTTCCAGAGAATGCCCATTGTAGAGGAGGCTCTGAGCAACCAGGTAGCTAGGATGACTCATTCAGTGGAGATGAGCTTACCTCTCCCCTCAGCCAACCCAGAACCTGCATAATAGGCCTGTGAACCAAGTGACCAGGGTAGCAGGGATGAAAACCACGCATAGCCCAACAGCATGAGCTCCCTCTCACCAAGGCTGACCTAGGTATTACTACTAAGTGTCCAATCTGTCAGAGCAGAGACTGAGGCTAAGCTCTTGATACAGTGCCTTCCTTCAAGGAGAACACCCAGCCACATGGTGCCAGCTTGATTACACTGGAACCAACCACCCTGGAGGGGCTGCGATTATTCTATGACTTAATGGGATTGAGACAGATTTGCCTTGTCTGTCCACAGTGTCTTGGCTAGCACCATTATCTGAGAGCTCCCAGAGAGTGTAATTTATCATCATGGGATCTCCCATAACATGACCATGGGGGAAGTGCGCACATGACCATGTTATTCACTGGTCCTACTATTTACCATATCAACCAGGGCTGCCATCCGGAGAAGATGTTGGAATAACCATTTGAAGGCATAGCTAAGGCGTTAGCTTGAAGATAGGGTTGAGGTGCTGTCCTTTTAAAAATATATCTGAATATATAATTTATTATATATAATAATATATGATATAATATAATAATATATTATATATAATTACATATAATTTATTATATCATATATTTTATATATTATATAATTATTATATTATATGTTCATAGTCTTGTATATTATTATATAATACACTTTTATGTATTTAAATAAATATATGTATTTATATACTTGAGCCAATAGCCATTATATATGTGACATATCCCTAACAAGCAGAATACATAGGTCTGGGAACCAAGACATGAGTGGCCCCTCTCATCTTCCCAGTGACCCACTTGATTAATTTTTGCTTCCCATCCCCAAAGCTTTAGGCTTCATTGGGACTAAGAAACTAGTTCCCAGAGGGTAGAGGGAGATCACTTCTACCAGAGGACTTAATGATCATTTTGTCAAATCTAAAATTATATCTGCCCTCTGGCAATTTGGGGCTCCTCAAGCCAGCAGACCAGCAGGCAAAGAAAGGAGTTCCTAAATTGGTAGGGATAAGTGAACCCTGCTGGCTCAGATGAGGGGCATCTAGAATAGGTGGGTAGAGAAAAAAGACGATGAGCATCAGTTACAGTTCAGGACCAACTACAGCAGTGGGTCTGGAGCTTGCTCCACTACCCCCATCATCATCATCCTCATCATCTCCTCCTCTTCCTTCTCCTCCTTCTCCTTCTCCCCTCCCCCTCCCCCTTTAATAAATTGTGACTTTCCACCACCCAAAGAAGCAATGTCAGAACACAAAACTTAATATGGGTGCAAGTTTATCTGAGCAGGTGCAAAGGGTGAACTGTAACAGACACTGTCAATGCCCTGCTCTTGTCCCTCAAACCTGTCAGTGTGCTCCCAAGACTTCCAAGTGCCAGCATCTGCATCATGACTAAGGGATCATTTCCCCTGAACTACAGAGAGCAGACTGCACACATCACAGTTTACAAGTGCCAAGTTATTAGACGCCATTGGAGAATAGCCTCGACACTCAAAGAGGATATATAAATACCCCAGCTCCCTTGCCCTTTGGGTGGGTACTTCTGAGACATGTGCCATCCTGAGGCTCTGTATCATTTCCAGAAGTTTCCTTGCAGGATAAACTTTCAGTTGCCCTCTGTGATAATCATGCACCCTTATGGGGCTGTCTTCTCTTCCTTGTATTGCTTTCCTACTTCCCTATTGAACTGTTTCCACTCCAGTCCTTATCTCAAGGTCAGCTCTTGGAAGAATACAAGCTAAGACATGTATGGTTCAAGGACTATGCTTTGAGAAGCACTGATTTGGAGATTGAACTCATTTCTATTTTTTAAAAAATCTCTCTCTTTTCCTCTCTTCCCTCTTCCCTCTTCCCTCTCTCCCACCCCACATGAAAAGGGTCTGTAAGGACACTGCCCAAGTATTAATAATAGTTCTTTCTGGGTGGTGGAATCATGAATATTTCAAATTTCTTCTTTAGTTTTCCCCTTTTTTGTTTTTCTACAGCAGCAACTGTGTATCAGAAACGATTTTTAATTGGCAATTAGAAGATTATTAGTGAGCTCAGTGGAGTGATGGAGACCAGAGCCAGACTGCAGTGGGTTGATGATGGCAGGGAGGATGTGCAGATGACTCTCTCAAGAAGTCGGACTAGAGAAAGGCAAGAAACGAAGTGATAGCTAAAGGTGGGGGGAGTGTTGAGAGCATCATTTTGAGAGAAACTCAAGCATGTTTATAGGCTGAGGAAAAGCAGCCAATGATGAGGAAGCAGGGGGAAAAAAAGTCAAGAGGGCAATAATTGAAGGACTCAGATCCCAGAGAAGGCATGAGGGGATTAGACAGGGCCCAGGGGGAGGAGTCCGTTTTGAACAGAAGGCACACTGCTTCCTCTGGGACCAAAGGAAGGGGACTGAGGATGAAGATCATTAGATGTGCATTTACTCCATCTATTTGTTTATTTCACACTCTACCTCATTTCACAGAGGACTTGAGGTGTTTCTATAGACAAGTTGACAGGTTGAAGCGACTGGGAGTTGAGAAGTCCCCATGGAGGGGTTCGACTTTCTCCAGGGAGCAGGAGGCAAGGTTTCCCACTGTGAGGGAACAGGGGTATCTCTGCAGGGTGAGAGCAGTCAGGCAAAGGTTTGGAATGGTAAGGAGGAACTGAGAAAGTGAGCCTAGCTGGACCATTTATGAAGTCTACTGGATGGAGCTGATCCCCCAGATGTGTTCTTACTCCAGCATGCAGTGGGAAACCTTCTCCAGTAGCTTGGGGTAGAGAAGCCTAGGCTGCTTGCTTGCCCTGGTTTTTGGAAGGTCACTTTCCTCCTGAGCCACAGTTTCCTTGTCTACCAACGGGGAGAAAGATGTCAATTCTGGAGGACTGCTGGGAGGATCAAATTAAATAACAGACATGAAGCACGTGGCACAGTGCCTGGCACATGGGAGTTGTTCAGACGACATCCATTCTCCTGCCCCTCTGCCTTCGAGTGGGCTTGAGCCACTGGAAACCAATGGAATGGGATGTGGTTGTTGGTATCTTGTACTGGTGGATGCTGTTACACACAATAATTTTAAATACACTTGACTCATTATTGGTGGTAGCTATGTTCTATAAAGTCACTGCAAAAACTGAATTAGCAAATACTGAATCATTGCCCCTAGAGGAAGTACACATCAGGTTCCAGAGAGTCTCTAGTCATATTTTCAGCAACGGATCAGTATACAATCTTGTTTTATGTGTGTTTCCGTTTAAAGACATTTTATTTAATACATATTGCTGATTCATTAATATTGAACTCACGGTCAACAGCAGAGTAATTTATGTCTGAATGAAGCTTATCAAACACACATATTTTTCCCCTAAGGCACATCACAGCCTTCTTGTGCTTAGGAACACGAGACAGCACTTCAGCACAATGCTTGGGGGCCATTTTAAATGGCAAAATCATCAACAGAAAGCACAAAAATGAGAAAAAATGTGGCACTAAATAGGTCACAAAAAGGATACTTGTTTATACTATGAGAGCTGCAATAAGAAGACAGGGTCTCCTAATTCAGCTTCAGCTGGGAACATACGTGTGGACAACTTGAAATGTTCACCTCTCTGTGACTTCATGAAACTGCAAACACGCCTCAATTGTTGGTTGATTTGAGGGTTACATATAAATTTTAGAAGTAGGTGAATTTGCAAATATAGTATCCACAAATAATGGGGAGTGAGCATATCTTTATTTTTTCTGATTATAAAATTAATATAATAAACAGAGCTATATGCTGTAAAAGTTAAAGTTTCTCCACAATCCCAGTCTATAGATTAACACAATTAGAATATAGTTCTACAGAATTTTTGTTCTGCAAATAATGCCTGTGTTCACATTTAAGTCTGTGTGCATCTGCATCTATGTGTGTTTGGGTCTTGCTTGCTTTCTTTTTTCACTCAACAATAGCTCTTGGATAGCTTCCAAAAAAAATTTCCTGATGTTATTTTTTAGGGTATGAATGGAAGCAGATGGTATACACACTGCAGTCGAGATCTCTAAATCTTAGTTCAGATCCCTGAACTGCATCAGGTTGGGGAAACAGAGATCCCAAGAGAGCAAATGGCTTGCAAAATCAATAATTTTAGTGTTCTGAATCTTAACTGAGATGGAATAAGGTCAAGAGAAGAACTGCTCAGAGGTCTAAAAGACTAAAAACTGGAAAGTAAATTGAAAGAGAAAATAAGCTTACTTTCAGTCAGAGGAAGCCATATTCCATACTCTTTGAAGGAGATTGGTACTAGATATTAAGAGGAATTTATCTACTGAAAGGATTTAGACAATACAATAAAATAGTACCAGTGCCTCTTTTCCAGTGCTACTTCTAAAATAGATGTTAAAAAGCACAGAGAAGGCTAAGCTGCTGCAACAAGGAGACCCAAAATACAATGACTTACTGAAGATAAAAGTTTATTTCCATATTGGTGGGTGTCTCTACTCCACATAGTCATTCAGGAACCCAGCTTCCTTCTACAGCTTTGTTCTGTCAGCCCCTTTGAAACATTATTGCAGCTGGGTCCCTCACACATCTGTGTTCCAATTCAAGGGAAGAAGAAATGGAGCTCAGAAGAGCAAAAGCCCAATGCCTTAAGGTTTATTTCTGCTTATGTTTTATGGGAAAGAGTTTAGTCACAAAGCCTCATTCAACTGCAAGAACAGCTGCAAGAACAGTAGATCGACCATTCCTCCAAATGCTACTCTATTACTATAAAAGAACAGGAGGATTTAGATGGACAACTAGCAATTTCCACTACATCTCCTTTTTCTAGGCCTCAGTGTCTTCCTCTATAACATGGGGATAATAATATATACCAATTAAGATTGCTTTGAAACTCCGATCTATAATCTATGTAAGAGTGCTTAGGGTCGGGCGCAGTAGCTCAAGCCTATAATCCCAGCACTTTGGGAGGCTGAGGTAAGAAGATTGCCTGAGCCCAGGGGATCGAGATCAGCCTGGGCAACTTGGTGAGACCTCGTCTCTACAATAAATTTTTTTAAAAAACTAGCCAGGTGTGGTAGCGAATGCCTGTAGTTCCAGTTACTTAGAGGGCTGAGGTGGAAGGATCACTTGAGCCCAGCAGGTCAATGCTGGGGTGGCCGTGAGCATGCCACTACAGTCCAGCCTGGGCGACAGAGTGAGACTCTGACTCAAAAAAAAAAACGAGGGCTTTGTAAACCCTACTGTGCCTAATGAGAATTTCTCATTGTTTTTCCCTCTAGACGCCAAGCTCCTTGGGATTAAGGAACAAAATTTATTCCAATCCCTTGCATGAGGCCTGCCCAGAGTCAGTATCAGTAGATTTATGTTAAATAATGTAGCTGCTTTTCCATTCATCAAGACTTTTTTCATTTCATTCCAAATTCTTTAATTATTTAGACTCTGCCCTGCTTGACCCCCTGTCCCCACCTTCATTTGGGGGTGCTTGTCAGTGTATCTGTTGGAATTCTTTTGGTGGCCAGTGACATTGCACTACTATTAAATTTGCTTAAGCAAAATGATGGACCATCTCACATATTCTGAAGTCCAGGCTCTGTGTCAAAGCAAAAGCTTCTCTTCCCTAGGACTCTCTTTATCCCATACTCCCTCATGTATTGACTGTATCCACAGACTGGGAGAAAGGTGACTGCTGCAGCTCCAAGCATTGCCACCAAACACATGCCAGCAAAGGGGATAGACTGTTTTTCAAAGTAAAGATACCCTTTCCAGAAGTCCCCTTTCTGCCACAGGCTTCCCCTTTGGTTTCTCAGGCCAGACCTGACCAAATCATCATTGGCAAGAGGAATCTGACCACCATGATGTACTTGGACCAAACAGGACTCGTTCCTGGAGTCCAAACAGGACTCGTTCCCCCTCCTTGGGGGAAGGGGGCCACTTGAACAAAATCAGGACTCTGATCACAAGGAAAAGTCAAGGAATGACTGTTGCATAAGCAACCACTCTTTCTCTGGCAAAGCGGAAGACACTGGGCAGGTGAGGGTGTAATGAAGGCCATGTTAACAACAGAGAATGAAACTTAGAGCTGTCTCTTAAATTGTACCTCAGTGAAGTTTAACTCCAGTGAAGACATTTCTGGAGGTGCCACCCTCAGTGCCTCCTCTCCCTCACCCCCATATCCAATCCATCACCAAATTCCATAAGGTCTACACTTTCAATACCTTTCTTCTCTCCTGACCCACTGTCAGAGCCCCAGCTCAGGTTATAGCCTCCCGCAGACACTATGTCAAGTGACCTCACTGGTGCCCTGTGCTTCCTTTCTCCTGCATTCCACGTCTTTCCTACCATCATTCTTTACAGTGTGCACATGCAGACACATGGGAAAAGATCCCTTCTTCTTTACCTTGCTGATGGTATAATGAGCATCTCTGAGACTTCCTGAAACCCAAATCCGACCAGGTCACTCCCCTGCTTGAAAGCCCAAGAAATTCTTTACCATGACTCTCGGTGCCCTCCACCTCATCCAAGGCCCTTCCTCACCCCACCCCAACAGTACAGAATTACTTGCACTGCCATCTATGTGCCCTCCCCTTTCACGCCTCTGTGCTTTTGCACACACTTTCCCCCTCTGTCTGGAAATCCCTTATCCCCTCTCCATCTGGCACACAAAACAAGGTCTCCTATTACTCTTTCTCCCTCTCTCCTGCTCCACTCCCCCCCCCACACACACACACACAAATACAGCACTCAGTTAATGTTTGCCGAATGGAGGGAACCCCATGGGTGAGACATTAGCCAGGGCATTCCAAAATTTTCCCTCAAACACTCCTTAAGTAAGTGAAGAGGGACTCCAGAGCTTAGGAGTGTGAGAGCTTTGAACTTGTTCTAAGCAAGTAGGGCATTTCTCGAGTTTTTATGTCTCTATTTTATGCAAAAGTTGTCTTTTATGCAGATTATACGACATCCTTATTTAATACAAAGTATTATTTTTTCCTAAAGCTTCAAATTGATGATTCGGATTGTTTATTCGTTGTCCTCTCAAATTAGCTATTCTCCCCACCTCCGCCTCGCCGCGGGGACCCTAAGCGAGACCTGGATGCAGTTCCAAGTACACATCGCGAAGGAACAGCTGGGTTTCGCTTCTCGGGAGCTGGAGGATGGTGGGGGCGGGGCGGGGGTCAATAGGCTGGAGGCCCCGCCCCTCTCCCGCCCGCTGCGGGGGCGGAGTCGCTCGGGTCCCGCCCACGAGGGCGGGGAGGCAGCCGCGGCCACCGGCAGCTCGGATTCGGCTGGTTCCGGGTTGAGAGGCTGCGCTGGACCGAAGCGGTGGCTGCTGAGCCGGCAAGGGTAAGGGGCCGCGCCGGGCCGGCGCTTAGGGCCGGGATCCGGCAGCTGAGCGGGCCGGCACCCCTCCTCTTCTCTGCGGGGCACAGCCGCGGTGTTGCTCGGCCCGGCTTCCCTCTTCCCCAGAATTCACCATCCCCAGCTTCTCCCCCTCCCCCCGCTATCCCCATCCCGGGATTTCGACCCCCTGAAGGCTTCCAACCCTCCGCTGGATCCCCTTCTCCCAGCACCCATTCCCTTCGAACTGTCCCGCCCCCTAGAACCTCCTGGCCGGGAGCCCCTTCCCTCAGACGCTCGCGTCCCTCCCTCTCCAGCACCCTCCGCTTTGGGTTACTCACTACCTCGAGACTGCCCTCCCCGGCTCGCATCCCAGGTAGTCTCTTCGCCGCATCCCTTCCTCGAGTTACCCTCCTCCCGGACAGCACCCCCTCCTTCTCCAGGAGCTCTCACCCCTGCCCGTGCGGGCCTCGTCCCCGCGCCCATCCCTCGGTGCTGCCCCCGACAGCGCCTTGCGCTCTCCGCCGCCCCCCTGCCTCTCGGGCCGCCCCCGGCGCCATGGCGTGCAGCCTCAAGGACGAGCTGCTGTGCTCCATCTGCCTGAGCATCTACCAGGACCCAGTGAGCCTGGGCTGCGAGCACTACTTCTGCCGCCGCTGCATCACCGAGCACTGGGTGCGGCAGGAGGCGCAGGGCGCCCGCGACTGCCCCGAGTGCCGGCGCACGTTCGCCGAGCCCGCGCTGGCGCCCAGCCTCAAGCTGGCCAACATCGTGGAGCGCTACAGCGCTTTCCCGCTGGACGCCATCCTCAACGCGCGCCGCGCCGCGCGACCCTGCCAGGCGCACGACAAGGTCAAGCTCTTCTGCCTCACGGACCGCGCGCTGCTCTGCTTCTTCTGCGACGAGCCCGCTCTGCACGAGCAGCACCAGGTCACGGGCATCGACGACGCCTTCGAGGAGTTGCAGGTGCGCCGCCGGGCCGGCCTGGGGCGGGGACGGGGCCGCGCCGGGGGTGGGGTCAGGGCTGGACCGCGGGCAGAGCCCAGTCAGAATTGTCTCGGGGCGGGGCCACCGGCAGGGTCAGGGCCCTATCAGAATTAACAGGGGGCGGGGCCTCTCGGAGGGGCGGGGCCGAGGGCGGCTCGTACCGGGCGGAGTCTGAGGTAGACCTGGTGTAGGGGCGGGTCCGTGACTGGGGAGAGGTCAAAGGTGGGGGTGGGACGGCGGGGGCAAGTGAGATCACGACAGGACCAGGTACCGCGTTGGGGCAGCGTTGAGAACGGAGCCGATTCAGAGCTGGGCCAAGGCAGGACCGATGTCAGGATTAGGCAAGGAGCAGGGCCGCGAGGATGGGTCTGTACTAACAGTGGCTGAGCTTTGGCAGGCTGGGGGTCACTAAGGGGCGTGTCCTCGATCAGGTATGCATCAGAAACTGGGGTGAGTTTGCGACTAGACTTTACTGGGCAGATAAAGGTTAAACCTAAGAGAGGGGGCTAAGTTAGGGTGCCACACTGCTGAGAGGACAGCACCAAGTAGGTTAGGCCAAGGTATATGAGGGGTTGAGACTAGGATCAAGTGCAGATACTGTAAGAACCATTTTGGATTTAAACCAGATTGAGAATGGGACCACAACTTGAAGATTCAAGATTTGGAAAATTAGGTCCAGATATGAGGTGGTTGGAGAAGGGGTGGTGGGTAAACCTCTAGGAATCTCCAGGGATTTTTGATGACCTCCTTGACACTGTCACCCACATCAGGACCTCTGAAGCCTATGCGAAACTGTCCATGTAGAGTAACCTGAGCATAGTTGGCTTAGGACTCTCTTTGGTCTCCTTTAAACCTTCCTGTCTTCACTAACAAACTCCTACTGAACTCTCAGAGCCCTGCTCAGACGTCCTCTCTGTGAAACTTCCCCCAAGCTCTACTTGTCAAAAAAAAAAAAAAAAGTATTGAAGCTGCATTTCCCTAAATGCCCTTTATTCATAAATATGGGAGATGTCATATATTTTCTATACCCACCTCATTGGAGAATTCTCAGTGTATTTGCATAATAAAGGCTTGGAGAAGTCTTGTAGCAGATAAACCCATTTTACTGCATTTAATAAAATGGTTCCCAAGCTTATGTGAGCCTGGGAGCCTTTTCTCAAGCTAAACCATTTAAATGCAACATCCCCTGTTCCTGGCCTTGGGATACCAGCCTAGGACATAGTTTTCCAAGGCTAGCAACAGTTTCTTATTTCACATATCTATGGCCCCAAAGCCTGGCACAAAGCCTGGCCCATAGTACACACTTACACATCAGTAAATGTTGAATGAGTGAATGACTAACTCAGTGCCTAAGCTAGCCCAGACTGTGGATCGTTTGGAAGCAGGTTTTTGGCTCAAACATTTTATGAAAATGGAATGAGCTAACTTGGGAGGTAATGAGTTCTCTGGCCTCAAGATACTTAAGCAAGAGCTAAATATTGTATTGTAGGTGCTCCTAACACCTCCATACACGAGTCTCTGTGAATAAGCCTGTACCCAGCAGATGTCCATGAGCCCCAGGAGAAATGGCCCATGTTTACCATTGGCACTTCCTTATCCATTTCATCCCAAAATCATGCCTGCCCTTCTTCCAGTCTAGCTGTCTGAGGATGAATGCTCCATCAGAGGGTGAGCAAGGACTTGGACCCCTGGGATCTTGCACAGGCCAGCATTGGCCCTTCCCCCCACCCCTGAGCCTCTTGTGCTAGGCTTTACTAGTGTCCCCCTCTCCCTGTCTATGAAGTCACATCAACAGGAAAGAGGAGAGAACATTTGAAAGAGTGGGTGCATGTTGTGAGAGTTTGAAGGGACTCTGTCTGAAGTCATTTGTCCAACCTCTTCATTATATAGGTGTGGAAACTGAGGTCTGGAGAATTGATATGACTTACCCAAGGCCACAATGCCAGACAGTGAGACAGCTGGGGCCGAAGGACACAGCCTGACCCGAATCCCTCCCTTCCACTCACCCCCTTCCCTCCCTGTCTGACTTTCAAGCCTCCATTTCAGAGCCTTGGTTCTCCTGTCTACAAACTAGGAAATCCGAATTACTGTTTTTTTGGCTTTTACACTCCATTCTGTGAACTGGGGAACATATGTTTTCTCTAAACATTATTGAAACACTTTCATTCTTGGGTGAAAAGAAAAACAGGACTGCCAGTTGCTTACTCTCTAACGCACTGTCGTGGGGTCAGACACACTTGGGTTCTAAGCCTGCCATAGGCACTGTCTGTGTACCTTGGCAAGTCACTTCATGTCAACTTTGATGCTCAGTCTGTAAAATGCGATCAGGATGCTTCCTTCCTACCAGGACTTTGATGAGACTGACCTGGAATGAACTTGCTATTTGAGGTTCTTGGTACATGGTACAGGCTAAGACAACACACATTCCCATCCTTTCTCCTTCTTCCTGTGAGAGCTCATGTGCCCAGCCAAGTAAATGCCCAGGCCCACCTCTCTGGCATGAGAAGGAAACCTTGCTTTGGTATATCCTTTGGGCTTGGCAAAGTGGTGGCAGAGAAACCTGCCTCCCCCCCGGAGAAGAAATGTTCCTGGGTGAGGTTCAAGGCACCCTCCACCCCCACCTACCTCTCCCACCTCGTGGGAAAGCAGGGCTCATTCGTTATTTATGCACAGAGAATAAGGCTGGGACCACTCCTCACACCCCTTTTCTCCCAGCAGCTGGTGACTGCTGTAGGATGAGCTTGGCCCCACTTCTGGAGATTAGGAGACTCAGAGCTGGCAGGGCCTTGGAAATCGTCTGGTGCGACGTTCACATGACAGACGGGGAAACAGTAGAGAGGGAGGCAGAGAGGGGACTTGCCCAAGGCCTTGAAGCCAGAGAAGGCCAGGACTGCACTCAGCTGAAGTCTCCTGACACCCTATCTAGCAATTGGCCTGCAGATTTTACATTTATTATAAATCCTAAAGTCAAGAGAGTGAAAAGATTAAGAGCTCTAGCTTTGTACTCCGTCAGCTCCAATCCTGGCTCTACCATTTACTTGCTGTGTAACCTCAGAACATTTACTTACCATCTCTGAGCCTTAGGTCCTTCATTGACAGCATGGAAGTAATCAGGTTAGTATTAAACAAGATGATGTTTATTATATATTAATACTGCAGGGAAACCCCCTTTGGGCCTCTTCGCCTCTGGGAGCTTTTCTGTCCTTTCAATAAATCCTGCAAAAAAAAGAAAAGAAAAGAAAAGAACATAAGAGCATTCAATAAATGACAGCTATAATATGTTATCTTACACTCAGCACTACTAACATTTGGGACTAGATAATTGTTTGTGTGGGGTTATCCTGTGTATCACAGGAAATTTAGCAGCATCCCTGGCCTCCACCCACTAGATGCCAGTAGCAAATTATTCTTTCCCTACGTTGTGATGACCCAAAATGTCTCCAAACGTTGACAAATGTCTTCTGGGGTCAAAATCACCCCTGGTTGAGAACCCTGGCCTAGAGGAAGTCCTACTTAACTTTCAAGATTCAGCTCAAATATCCTCTCTTCTGTGACGCTTTCCCTGACCTGCCAAGCAGAATTGCATTGTAGCCCAGATTCCATTACAGGGGTCATACCCTGGCATGCTGCATATCCTTAGTCATATCACTTCATTTCTCTAAGCTTCCAAGTGCTCATCTATAACATAGGGATAATGTGACATTCCCAGGAAGGATGTTGTAAGGACTAGGGACACTCTCAGACGTGTCTAGTACTGTGCCTGGCACAGTAGGCAAAAACAATTTTAAAATATCTTTATTTATTCTGATTATAAAATTAACACAAAAAGCAGAGTTATGTAATGTGAAAGGTAAAATCCCCCCATAATCCCACTCCATGGAATTACTATATGTTTCTACAGATTTTTATGTAATGTGTATATGCATGTGTGTATATGGTGGTGTCTTTCTCCTCCCCTACTCCACTGCTGAGTACCTGGACCACTGAGCAGAGGAAAAAGGGGGCCCATTTCCCATTTCTAAAGGGTTTGTGGCTTCCCTGCCAGTACTTCTTGAACCCAAGCTCAGTGTCTGCAACTGCACTAACAGTTTTTCTTATATTACCTCATTCAATCTTCTTAGTACCCTGCCAGTGGGTACTGTTATTTTTTCCTTTTACAGATGAGGAAACAGGTTCAAAGGAATTAAATGACTTGTTTGGTCACCCAGCTGGTAAATGGCAGGGCAACAATTTGAAGCCAGTCTGACTAGGCTACATACAGCCCCTGAGCTGCCTCTGAGGGCTGGCTAATTGTCTCCCAGCCGTCCTGCCTATCTTGTCTTGAGAGCACTCGGCACAGGGCTAGGCTTTCTGTGCCAGCTGATGCCCCAAGGGCAGGTGGCTGGGATGTCATCTTGGTCAGGCGTAGCATCCGGCTCTCTGGCCATCTCAGGTTCCTAACCCCCAGAGAGGAGATCCAATTCAGTCTCAGCCACCCCCTCTAGGCCTCATGTGATCACTGGAACTTTCCCAAGGCCTCCTTCATGCTGACGCAGACAGCAGTTGATCAGCCTGGGATGGTAGCCCTGGCAAGCAGGGTATGGTGATCCAGAGACACCAAGGCAGCCACCCAAGGAGAAAACAGGGGCTGAGTTCAGATCTTGGCTTTAGCTGGGTGCGGTGCTCTTGCCTATAATCCCAGCACATTGGGAGGCTGAGGCAAGAGGATTGATTGAGCTCACAGGTTCGAGACCAGCCTGGGCTACAGGACGAGACCTCGTCTCTACAATAAATCAAAAGAATTAGCTGGGTGTGGTGGCACACTCCTGTAGTTCCAGCTACTTGGAAGGCTGAAGCAGAAGGATCACCTGAGCCCAGCAAGTCAAGGCTGTGGTGGCCAGGAGTGTGCCACTGCACTCCAGCCTGGGCAACAGAGTGAGACTCTGGATCAACAAAACAAAACAAAACAAATCTTGGCTCTGGCTTCTTTCAGAAGAGTGGGAGGCACTACCTTCTTGTACCCTTTTGACCAATATAGGAAATGGAAGTAAGAGTAAGATGACCTGCTTTATGTGTAAAGAGGGAGACAGAGTTGATGCCCATCCAAAGAAATTACAGATGCAAAGGCACGTTAGTATCATGGACAGGAGGCAGTTGGGTTGTCTGTGTCCTGGGGAATTGACCTCTGCTGTTACTTTTCCCAGGAGAGGGCAGGATTCAATGTACAAACAGGAGCCTCCACGGGGGCAAGACTGGCTGTGGGTCAAATCCAGGGCTGGCTGCTGGCATCTGCACTTCCCTCTTCACCAGTGTCAGGGCATCCAGGGCACCTTGACTGAGCACAGGCCACAGTTTAGAAACATAGGACTGAAGTTGGAGGCCCAAGACATTTGTTTTATAGAAAGAAAAAGTCTAGCAGGAAGTAACAGTAACAATAACTCTAAAAAATAACAGCCAAAGTTTTGGGGCACAGAGTAAGTTATTAAGCACTTACTATGTTACACTGCTCTGAGCATTTAATCTCACAAGAACCCTTTTCCTTTCCCTACTCCTTGAGTGGAACTGGGGTTGATATCATTTCACAAGTGAAGAGGGAGTCAGTAACTTTCCCAAGATCACACTGCAAGTAGGAAGAAGAGTGGGACTCAGAGCTCACCACTCTTTCCAACACTCTAACTGCCTCAGAGAACATCTAAATGGGGAGGGGCCTCAGAAACCATCTGGTGGGCCCGCTTCCCCTTTCCAGATGGGGAAACTGGCATGCCCAAGGTTAGACCAGAGCTCCACTCTCCCAACTCTCAGTCCAGTGGTGTTTTCATAGTATCATTTATCTTCATAGCCTTGTGCTCTGCCTGGACACCTGGGGTGGATGTAGAGGATTTGGGGGTGACTTCCATCTTGGATTCAGAGATTCATTTAGAAATTTCTTCAGTTGACACTGCTGCTGTGGCTACTGAAGACCAGTCTTGTGTGGAACCCAGAAGAGAGCCACACCAGGCCTGGACCTGCTGCAGTTCTGGGAGATAGGCCCATAAATTTGTGGACTGCTGTAACTGAGGCTTGCCCCATTGAGCTGAGTCCTGAAGGATGTGCTGAGTGCTTCCAGCCAGCGGGCAGAGAGATGTTATGGGCAGAGGGAATAAAACATGCCCAGCCTCATGACCTGGGGGCAAACTGTGCCAGGGACAGGAGTCAATACTTAGGCAGGAGCATGCTGTCTCACTCTCGTGTTTTCTCTCTCTCTCTCTCTCTCTCTCTTCCTCACAGTAACCCTACAAGGTGGGGTCACATTGCCCATCTTACAAATGAGGAAACTGAGGCTCAGAAGAAATTGGGCCTAAGGGCCAGGAAGGAGAGTGTGAGGATGAAGGGAGAAAGCAAGCATATACATATATTTATTGCCACTGATCTACCCACTTAAAAATGGTAAAAATGGCTGGGCTTGGTGGCTCAGCCTGTAATCCCAGCACTTTGGGAGGCCAAGGCGAGTGGATTGCCTGAGCCTGCGGGTTTGAGACCCACCTGGGCAAATTGGCAAAACTTCATCTCTACAATAAATCAAAAATTAGCCAGGCGTGGTAGCGTGCGCCTATAGTTACAGCTACTTGGAAGGCTGAGGCAGAAGGATCACCGGAGCCCAGCAGGTCGAGGCTGCAGTGGCCAGGAGCATGCCACTGCACTCCAGTCTGGGCAACAGAGTTAGACTCCAACTCAGAAACAAAATGGTAAATTATATATGTATATTCTACCTCAATAAAAACTTTTTTTAAAAAAAGAAACCATGCCTAGGCCAGGCTCGATGGCTCAGCCTATAATCTCAGCACTTTGGGAGGCCAAGGCAATTGGATTGCCTGAGCCCGTGGTTTCGAGACCAGCCCGAACAACTTGGCGAAACATCATCTCTACAATAAAATTTAAAAAAATTAGCTGGGCGCGGTAGTGCATGCCTGTAGTTCCGGCTACTTGGAAGGCTGAGGTGGAAAGATTGCCAGAGCCCAGCAGGTCTATGCTGGGATGGCCATGAGCGTGTGTGCCACTGCACTCTAGCCTGGGTGACAGAGTTAGACTCCAACTCAAAAAAAAAAAAAAAAAAAAGAAACCATGCCTAATGTCACAAAGACGCTGTCATTGAAGCCAAAACTTGAACTCAGATGATCTGAGTCTGACCAGGGACAGGCATGTGGGTGAACTTACATGGTGTTTTGTTGTGGCTGGAGGGGAGGGTATGGGGCAGGGAGGTCAAAATAGGAAAATGAGGCTTGACCAGCTCAGCAAGGACTTTGGACACACACATGCACTCACACACCCAAGGAGCTTGGGTTTGATCCTGAAGATGCTGGGGATCCAGGAATGGGTGTGAGCAGGTGAGTGCAGCCTGGTCAGATCTGCCCTGTGGACGGGGCACTCTGGGGCAGTGTGCAAGGTGGACCGGTGGGAGACCCTGGAGGCACAGAGCAGCCAGGTATTGCCAGAAACTATGCAGCTCAGAGGTGCAGAGGGAGGGTTGGGGCTTGAAGACAAAAGAATCAAGATCTTCTGGGAGGAACAGGAGCATCCAGGGTTCTGGGTATAGATTAAGGACTGTGGGAGAAAGAAAAAGGAGAGGCAAGTCCAGCTTACCACGTTGTCTGGCATCCTTGGGTCAGAGAGGGAGAGAGAAGAGGTGTGAGCAACTACTGTGGGCAGCGCCACACTGGGCCCTGTCATAGGTACCATCTCATTTAGCCTCATCACAACCTCATGAAGGAGCTTTTATCCTCATTTTACAGGTGAGGCTCTTGGAGGTGGACTTTAAGAGGGGAAGAAGTGATTTGCCCAAAGTCACGCAGTTGGGATTTGAACCTGACTCCAGAGTTCCGGCTGTCTCCATTGGGATGAGAAGGGTCCCCGAAGCAAGAGCCGAGATAGCTTCCCACAGCAGCTTTCTCCTCTGGGCCAGGAAGAGAGGTGATTTCACGGGAGAGGATGTCTGGTCTTGGGGACATTTGAGCCCTGCTTCCCTGTGCCCCCACCAGCCCTGTCCTCTTCAAACCAATAGGTGTTCATAACCTTGCGGTTGGTATATTTGCATAATTGGGTGATCAGGACTGCACCAGCTGGGGCTCTGCCCTCTGAGGCATGTCTTCCCCAGTCTCCTTATCCTGCCCTGCCCCAGCTCTGATGGAGCCCTGCAGAGTTCAACACCCCCAGGCTGATATTCAAGGCCTCCTCTACTGCCCACTCCCACACCCCAGCTAGCCCCAACTGGTCTTTCCAGCTTGTGATTCCACCCACCTGTCGCATGCCTGGCTGTGGTCATCCTGACTGCCCCCACTTCCTGCACATGCCAGGTGTGCCCCTGCCTGACTAGTTCTCCCCACCTGCAGTGCCCTGGCCCATCCTGGAGATTTGAAGGAACCCTGCCTATCTGTTGTCCCTGGTCCTCCCATTAGAAATAAACTCCATCCTTGAAGCTCCCCCAGTTCTGAGTCTCAGTTTTACATATAATTATAATTATTATGATGATCATGACAGCTGAGATTGGTTGAGTTCACCTGTGCATCATCTCAGGTCATGAATTAAGCCCCTTTAGTCCTCACAGCAGCCCTAGGGAGCAGCTGCTGTTATAGCCTCACTTTACAAATTTGAAAACTGAGGTGGAGGGAGGGCATCACAAGCACAGCCAGGTGGTGATGGTGGCGTTGGATCCAAGGCAGGGTCCCAATGTTTATCCTGTTCTCCCTAGTATTCTACCTATTCGAGTTTCTGCCTCCTTGACTTACTGCAAACTCTTCAAGGGCAAGGACTGTCTCTTACAGTCCCAGAGTGGCCAGCTCAAAGCCTCCTGCTCAGTGGGTGCTCAGAAATTATTGCTGCAATAAATTGAATGGGAGACAGAGAGATCAAGTGGTTTGGAACATGGATTTTGGGGGTCACTCAGAGCCTTGCCTCTGCCTCTTACTAGCTGCATGACCTTAGGCAGGCTGCCTAACCTCTCTGGGCCTCAGCTTTCCCCTCTGTGGGATGGACATAATAAAGGCACTAATACTGCAGAGTGTTGGGAAAATCCAACAACCCATGCCTGTGAAATGCAAACACAAACCATGTGTACCCCCAGCCCCTGTGGTCCCAAGCCTCTGCCATTGCCAGTGTCCTTCCTCGGGGTCAGCTCTGTCATTTGGGAGTTTATCAACAGGCTCTTGTTTCCTGTCTAACCTCTCTCTGGCAGTAAAATTTCCAGTTGGTTCTCCTCTGTCAAGCTGTGTGGCCATGGGCCTAGGCCCTTTCCTTGGACCTGTGTTTCCTGTTCTGGCAATCCAAAGGGTTGGGCCAGATGGACCCTTCAGCCTCTTCTTTGGCTGTCTGAGGAGGAAGGGAGGGGCCACCTGGACACAGTGAGAATGAGGACATGAAGAAGTGACTGGGGAGCCTCATACAGGACCGAGTGACAACTCTGTGTCCCAAACACCCAGTGTATGCCAGACTCTGTGCCCTGTGAGGCTTCTTTCTACTATTGTCTTATTTCACCCTCCAAACCTAGGAGGTATGATTATCCCCATTTCATAGGCAAAGGACTGGAGCATAGAGAGGTTAGATGACATCCCAGGGTCACACAGCTAGTGGGTGGCAGAACCAGCCTGTCTGAACCCACCCTCCCCCCACCCCCCACCCCCCGCCAGCCTAGGAGGAAACGCAAAGAGGAGAAGGAGTTTCATGAGTGACACAGAGTTCAGGCTGCCTCCTAAGTTCTGCCTGTGGGTTCCAGGGTTTGGTTTTCTTAAGTTAGCTGTTCCCTCAGGCTCTTCCACCAAGGACCAGCCACCTGCCTGGAGCCCTTCCTTCCCCTCTTAACCTTTCAGAGGTGAGCTCTGAGCCAGCCCAGCCTTTTCCCTGGGCAGATTCATCCTGCAAACACTTACGGAGGCCAGCTGTGCCTGGCCCTGTCCTAGGTACTGAGAGTGTGAACATCTCTCTCGCACAGTCCCTGCCCTCAAGAGCTGACAATCTAGTTGGAGAGTTTGACAGGTAACCCTGCAATTAAGATGCAGTGTGTGCCATCAGGGTGCAAGTGTGGGGCACTGTGCACACAGAGGGGGTCTGACGACAGCATGGAGCATTTGAGATATGGATTCCCAGTGGAGGTATCATTTGATCTGGGTCTTAAGAGGTGAGTAGGAGTCCAATAAGCAAACAAAAATGTGTGGGTGAGCACTTTGGACAGAGCGCATAGCATGTGCAAAGGCCTGGAGGAGAGTGCTGGGAAAAGTTTAGTGCATCTAGAGTAGTGCTATTCACTAGAACTTTCTGGAACGATGGAAAGTTCTACATCTGCACTGTCTGATACAGCAGCAACTAGTCCCATTTGGCTACTGAGCACCCAAAATGCGGCCAGTGCGATCAAGGAGCTGAATTTCCCATTCTATTTCATTTTAATTGATTATAATTTAAATAACCACATGTGGCTAGGGTCTACTATATTGGGCAGCACAAGTTTGGAACAAGAGGTAAGATTGGAGAAGGTTGAGGCCAGTGGTGAAGAGCCTTGAATGCCACCCTAAGTTTCTGTGTCTTTCTTCCTAGACAGTGTGGAAATCTTGCAAAGGGGCCCTAAGGGGAGAAGCATTTACAGATCTGCCCTTTAGAACCGTCACTGCAGCTACTGTGTGGGGTGCTTGAAGCAGTGGGAGAGTGCAGAGGCAGGGAGGAGCCTGAGATCACAGTCCAGAAGAGAAGTGATGAACCAAACCGGGGGTAGTGGTTGTCACGAGGAGAGAACAAATTCCAGAACAAACCTGATGAAAAACTGGATTGGTTTGAGGGTGGTAGGTGTCAGCGTGATCCCAGGTTTCTAGCTCGGATGGCAGTGGGAGAGCAGCTGCCCTTCACTGATATGGGGAACCGGGGGAAACAGCAGGCTTGGGTCCCCCAATACTATCCCAGCATTCGCTGTGTGTGTGTGTCCGTCTGTCTCCCTAACACATGCACACCTTGCAGCATCGTGGTTGGGACTTGTCCCTCATCCCTATCCCCATCCCTGACATAGCACCAAGCAGTCCTCAGCACGTGTTTGTGGAATGGGCAATGAGTGTTCCATTGCTCCCAGGGTTCAGGAGGAAGTATCAAGGCAGCTCTCCTTGTTCCCTGACTCCAAAATCAGAGACAAATTTGTCCAAGTCCCTTGGGGGCCCTGAGCAATGTGAGGAGCATGACCTCGAGGGCAGCATCTCAGAAACGTGGAAGAGCCTCCTGGGTGGCTGGGTCTTCCGTGAACCCATGGGACCTCCAAGGGGGAGGATTGTAGCGCTTTGCCCATCTCCTCAACATCTGTGTGTCAGCTGCACTGAGTCCTGAGCTGGACAGACCCAAGGCCATCGGTGGGGGGACCTTTCTGCACTCTTGACAGATGAGACTCATCTGCTCCAAGGACTCAGCTGCATAGGAATCTGTTAGGAATGACTGCCAGCAGTTAGTAATAGAGATCTGACTAGACTGGCTTTGGAGCCAGCTTTTTTACCTCTCTGTACCTTTTTCTCCATCAGAAAATGAGAATAATAATAGTGCCCACTCTAGGCTGCAGTTAGATGGGGGGCTCTTCTCCCTTATGGTAACAAGTCTGTAGGAAAGGACCCCAAGCATTTGTACTGGAGCTGGCTGCCCAACTCCTGAGGGCTGGCTGTCTGCATCTCCTTCCAATCCTGTGTTCAGTAACCTCACACTGATGGCTTGAAATCTACTTTGGTGAGAATATTTACACCATGGAAATTGGTAAACACTGCCAGGGCTTTAAAAGTTTTTTTATTTTTTCCCAAAGAGCCAGCCTCCTAGCATGTCCCTGAATGTGATGGTCTGGCAGTTCCACTATCAACAGGACCCAGGTTCCTTCTTCCTTCTACTTTTTTGGTTTCAGCTTGTGACTTCCACCTTCACAGTTGCCTTATGACCAGAGATGGCTGCCAAAGTTCCAACCATTATGTCTGTGCAAGCCCTCTACTTTCACAAAACAAGCTGCTCCTGTTTTACCCCTATCTTACCCCTGTTTTCATGGCTGGCTCCTCCTCATCCTACAGCTGTCATCTCTAGAGCACAGACCATATTGGTATCTCTCTTTTATTATTTTTCCTTGTTATCTGTCTTCCCCATAAGACTAGTCCCTGTGGGCAGAGACTGTCTCTGTCTCGTCCTCTGCTGTATCCCAGTGCCTCAAGAGTGCCTGGTACACAGAGTAGTTATTCAATAAATATTTGTTGAGGCTGGGTGTAGTAGCTCACACCTGTAATCCCAGCACTTTGGGAGGCCGAGACAGGAGGATGGCCTGAGCCCAGGAGTTCGAGACCAGCCTGAGGAACAAAGCAAGACCCCATCTCAATAAAAAATAATAATAATAAAGAAAAATTGGCCAGGCATGGTGGTCCACGTATATAGTCCCAGCCGCGCTACTGGCTGAGGCAGGAGTATCACCTGAACCCAGGAGGTCAAGTTTGCGGTGTATCACCTGAGCCTTGGAGGTTGAGGTTGCAGTGTGTTGCCTGAGCCCAGGAGGTCGAGGCTACAGTGAGCCATGATCATGCCACTGCATTCTAGCCTGGGTGACAGAGTGAAACCCTGTCTTAAAAAAAAATACATATATATATATATGTATATATATATAGAATGAATAAGCATTCTTCCCTCAGCATGTCATCATCACCATTTTCCCATGTTGCTACCTAGTCTGTAAAATTAATTGAACTAGACATTTTCTGAGGACCCTCCCTGGTCTGACAGGATGAATGAGTGGGAGGGAGGCGAATGTGAACAGGTAAGTCAGCCTTCCTGGCACCCCTCACCGCCCAGGCTGACTGGGGAATTTGGAGGTGGCTGTTTCCAGGAAATACATTGACGCAGCAAGCTTCCTTGCACACCATCTCGGTGCTAGGCCATTTCTGGGTGCAGGGCATACAGAGATGGAGCAGTAAGGGCCACCCTGGAGGACCCATGGGCTAATATGGGGCTGAAGGAGAGACGGACAGGAGAACAACCAGCTGTGATACAATGGGCTAGATTCCAGATGTGCGTAGACAGCCAGACTTTGTGCTTGGAGCATCCACCTCCACACCCCGTTTATCACTTGACAAATAATTATGGAGGCCTGCCGTATGCTGGGCACCATTCCGGGCACTGGGCACACAGCAGGGAGCAAGCCAGACAAGATTCCTGCCCTCATGAAACTCACATTCTAGTGGGGAGACAAGTGATAAACATGCAGTCAAATCAATGAGTGAGGTCATTTCACACAGCAGAAGGTGTGATGAAGACTGTGAATCTAAGTGTTTGACAGGGGTGTAAGGAGATGCCACTGTACGCGGAGTGGTCAGGCAAGACTCTTCAACAAGGTGGCCACTGAGTTGCTAAAGGAATCACCATGAAAAACCCTGCGAGTAAAGGGCACCAGCCAGAGGAAAGAGCAAGAGCTAAGTCATTTTTATTTTATTTTTTGAGTTGGCATCTCACTATGTTGCCCAGGCCAGAGTGCAGTAGGACAATCATAACTCACTGCAGCCTTGACCTCCTGGGCTCAGGTGATCCTCCTGCCTCAGCCTCCCAAGTAACTGGGACCACAGGTGCGTACTACCATGCCTGGCTAAAGTATTTTTTATTGTTTTGGAGAGACAAGGTCTCTCTGTGTTGCCTAGGCTGGTCTTGAACTCCTGACTTCAAGCAATCCTTCCGCCTCAGCCTTCCAAAATGCTGGTATTACAGGCATGAGCCACTGCACCCAGCCCTGTAAAGTCTTCAGGTTGGAACAAACTCAGGATGATATCATGTGCTACCACACCTGGCTAATTTTTTTATTTATTGTTGAGACAAGGTCTCTCCAAGTTGCCCAGGCAGGTCTTGAACCCCTGGGCTCAGGCGGTCCTCTTGCCTCAGCCTCCCAAAGTGTTGGGATTACGGTCTTGAGCCATCGCACCTGGCCAAATATCAAAATTTTAAACAATGTCAAGATCACTAGCAGTGGCCTGCCAAACCATGCTGGAACACAAAGCAAAGGAAAAATCAGTAATGTTGATCCTATTTTTGCTTAAAATGTCAATAGCTTGCCTATTGTAGATTCATTGTTGTTCCTTGTGGGTGTCATCACTGCAGAAAACGTGTCACCTGGCATCAAGATCCTCGTCTCCAAAACCAGGTTGCCTGGGTTCCAATTCTGGCCTTACCCTTCCATGCTTTTGGACCAGTTTCTTGACCTCTCTGTGTCTTTTTCTCCATTAGAAAGTGGGGATAATAGCAATGCTGACCTTGGGGTTACTGAAAGGCTCAAATGAATTCATACAAGCCAAGGGCAAGAACAATGCGGAGCCCACTGTTCAAGTGCTCAGAGAATGTTGGCAGCTAGTCTGTAGCGAAGACGTGTGTGGTTCAGCTTCGGTTCCCATCAGAGCATTCTCAGCCAGGAGCCAGCGGCCAAGTGTGGGAGTGAAGAGCGGAGTGGAGGGTGATTGCGACAGGGAGACCAGAAGCTTCTAGGATGGCCAGACAGGGGGCTGTTGCGAAGATCAGAATGAAAGATGGGGACGGGTCCTGGAGATATTTAGGAGACCGCAGGTGGAGGGCGGAAGGACGAGGCCAGGATAACCCCAGCGCCCGGCAGCGGTCAGGGCTGGGCTCTTCATCACCACGGATTACCTGGGCCAAGTGTGGCCCGCGCCCCAGTCCCGCCCCTGTGTGCGTTTCAGAGGGAGCTGAAGGAGCAGCTTCAGGCCCTTCAGGACAGCGAGCGGGAGCACACGGAGGCGCTGCAGCTGCTCAAGCGACAGCTGGCGGAGACCAAGGTGAGCCTGGCCCGGACTCGGGGCGGGGCCGGCAGAAATAGGGGCGGGGCCAGTCGGGAACGAGGGGCGGGGCCTCGGGTCTGCGGTGAGGACCCACCCGGCTTCTAGGGACCGAACCCGGCGTGAGAGGGGCGGGCCAAGGGCGGGCCTTCCGAGAAGGTAAATGGGGCGGGACCCGCTCCTAGGTGACTGAGGGCAAGGGCTAGCGCCTGGGTTAAGGATGGGGCCGTTTTTTCGCTTCCCACTTTGCGAGGAAGTTGGGGTAGGACCAAGGACCCTCCGGAAACCCCTGACGTCCTGAAGGACTAGGAGAATATACCCAGTCTCTTTTTCCTCTTCTCTTATTAAACATGCCCAAGCCCGGTGCGGTGGCACCTGTAGTCCCAGCTACTCCGGAGATTGAGGTGAGAGAATCAGCTGAGCCCAGGAGTGCACTGTGATCACACCTGTGACTGGCTACTGCGCTCCAACCTGGGCAACTCTAGGGAGACCCTGTCTCTAATGGAATGAACGAATAAATCCATTGCCCTGAGGAGCCAACCCTGAGCATGCCCCCTTGAGGCTCCCCCTGATGATTTGTGGCCCAGCCCTGGTATCATCTCCCTTTAAGCTTAGGCCTTGGGATATGGACTCTGAAAAGTAGGACCAAATCCTGCAGTCTCTGGTTATAATGGTTCCAGGGGGAAAATCGTTTTCCTTGACCTGAGAGAAAGGATGTGGGTTCTGGTCCCACCACTCACTCACTATGTGACCTCTAGGTCCCCAGTCTTTCTTTTGGTACAGTGGGGACTGCTAGGCTCCTCCCAGCACTTCAGGGCAGGAAGGCACCTGGTAGAGTCCCCACAGGGCGAGTGACTCTGTGCAGTGAAATCTGGGGTGATTTCAGCCTGGCCTCACTCCATTAGCCAGAGCTGGAGCAGGGCCTTAGGAATGCTCTGGGCCTCCAGAGGTCATCCTGGGGCCTGGAGAGGCCATTGGAAACCCAGATCTGTGCCCCAGCTCGGCCACCAACCCACTGTGAGGTCTCAGGAAGGTCATAACAAACATTTCTTCACAGAACATTCCAGAGTGCCTCTGGGCAGGACCCTAAGTGGGCAACAGATGAGAAATAGTCACAGGACTCTGGCCTGATTGCTTCTCATGGCCTCAGTTTCCCCATCTGTCTGGTGCTTCTGTGCCTCTCAGGTG
This sequence comes from Tarsius wallacei, assembly GCA_963574415.1. Lineage (NCBI taxonomy): Eukaryota > Metazoa > Chordata > Mammalia > Primates > Tarsiidae > Tarsius > Tarsius wallacei. Next base: position 46,188 of record CAUYQG010230203.1, read on the forward strand.
ACAAGAAGCAAAAGGAAGCCTCTTTCTGGATGAGAGGGGGTATCACGGTCTGTTTCTTCTCCCAGGCAGCATTCTCTTCACTTCTCTCCACTCCCCACACTGTTTTTCTCAACTGACCTCTTCCTCCCCCGCTTTCCTGTCCATCTGTCTGCCTCTGGGGGGTCCTGTGGGGCCACCTCCTCCTCCAGTTCCCCCAGCCCCGCTTCCTGTCTGGACTGGGATGTTTATACAAGAAATGCCTATGGATGCTTTAGAGGTCATATTTCACCTGGTGCCTGACTCGGCTTTCCTGCGGCGCCTGCCCCTCCAATGGCCCGGCCTGAGGGCCTGTCTGATTTCCCTCCTCAGGCCCTGTGTTTTCCTTGGTCGGCCCTGTCAGGGTGACACATTCTTGGCAGGGTGTTTTTATGAAAGGGCCCAACTCCTCAAGGCCCCAGGGTGTTCCAAAGCATGTGGTGGGCTGGGGTGGGGGCTGTTCTCCAGCCGCAGCACTGAAGGGAGGGGACTGGAGAAGGGTGGCTCAGCCCTAGAAAGAGCTAGAGTAGATGGGACACACAAGTTGAGCAGAAGCTTTCTCTGTGCTGAAAATTGTGTCCCCTTCATTGTCTTGCCCAATGTCACCTCCACGACAGCAAGGCTCCCTAAAACCTAGCTCAGTGTCTGGCACACAATAAGTAGTTGTAAAATAAGTGAATGAAGAGAGAAAAAGCATCTTTTGGGGGTAGGAATGTTATTATCAGCAAGGAAACTGAGGCACAGAGAGGTTGAGGGCCTGGCTTAAGGCCCCCACAGCTAGTAAGTGGCAAATCGGGAGCTTATTGCCCAGTTCTGCCAGAGCCCAGTGTATATTCAGCCTGGGATGTCCTCAGCAAGATCTATGGCTTTGTGGTCAGCTAACTGGGGAGGTTGGGAGGACCTATCTGGAACGTGCTTGGGTCTCCTGGGGTGGCTATCACTCAGATGTGCTGTTTCTGAGCTTGCATCTCCTTGCCTCTCCCTCTTTGTCTACTCATTCCTTCTTGTCCTGGAGACACTGGGCCCCCAGTGGAAGAAAGATGGAGTTTTCACCCAGTTCTGTGGCACAATCTTGGGTTTCCCTTCCCTCCTTCCCTCCTTACTCCTCAGGCAGCTCCTGACTGCCATCCTTGAGCCTGGCCCTGATTTGGGCACAGGGAGCAGGGCTGAGAAGATGTCATTCCTATGCAGAGGGACTCACCTACTAGCCAGGGATACATAAAACGTGGAGCAGTTATATTAAGAGTGTTTATGGACAAGCACAGAGGCTCAAGCCTGTAATCCCAGCACTTTGGGAGGCCGAGATGAGAGGATTGCCTGAGCCCATGGGTTCGAGAACAACCTGGGCAACTTGGCAAGACCTCCTCTCTATAATAAATCAAAAATTAGCCGAGTGTGGTAGCGTGCACCTGTCGTTCCGGCTACTTGGAAGGCTGAGGCGGAAGGATCACCTGAGCCAGATGGACACTGGGGTGACCCTGAGCGTGCCACTGCACTCCAGCCTGGGCAACAGAGTGAGATTCCAACTCAAAAAAACCAAAACAAAACAACAACAAAAAAGAGTGTTTACAAAAGACTCTGGAAACACCTAACTACCTGAAAAAACTAGAGAAGGTGTCTCAGAGGAGGGAGATTTCAGGGTAGGTCTTGTGGGAGCAGTACAAGTTTGCCAGTTGAATAAAAGGTTTGGGTGAGGGGATCATTCTAAGCAGGTGGAATTGTACTGCAGGGGTGCTAGGGAGACAAGTTAGGATCACATTGAGAAGTACTTAAGGAATTTTGCATCTTACTAGTCATCAGGGGCCGAGGAAATTTCCTAAGACACAGGATCAGCAGTAATGCCATTTGCCTTTTAGAAGGATCACTCTGACTGTGAGTTTTTTGGCAAAGACAAGAGTTGACTTGTGAACTGAGTGAGTTGGAGGGACCTGTGGAACCCTAGGGGAAGACAGTTGGAATAACAGGCGTGGTGCTCTGGAGACATGCAGCCCACCCATATGGACTTGGGAGCTATCCTCAAAGCAGTGGGAGTTGAAGATGAGGGTGGGCATGAAGGATGAAAAAGGAAAGCGCTGGCCAGGATGAGCCCTGAGAAACATGAGAGGCAGAGAGGCAGCAGCCGCAGGGATGGGAGGACTTTCAACTAGTGGAGGGTGGCCAGTGGGCCAGACATTGCTGCAGAGTGGTCTAGGAGGGGCCAGAGGGGTGGCTGTGGGATCTGGGGACCTTTGGAGGGCAGCTCCAGGTAGCCAAGAGGACAAATCCCATCTCCTCATCAGCAACGTGGCCCTGCAGAAACCTCAGCCCTCCCGCGTGCAGGGCTCAGAGAGGCCACCGCAGTCTGGCCGCGCATCCCCAGCCTCTCCTCCGCCCCCTCTTTGTCTGCCTGGCGTTCTGGGTGGGCATGCGCGGGGAGGCTGGCCCGCCGCCAGCAGTTCTTCCTGCAGGCCAGCAGCCGCGTCAGGGAGGGAACAGGCCCTAATTGAGCCTTTGTGGAGCCTCCCACAGAGCCCTGGGCACTGAACACAGTGGGGTTTCTGACTCCATGAACTCCTAGCCCGAATCCCACAAAGTGAAATTGCAGAGGCAGGCCCCACATGCTGTCGTAGCCTGGCCGTACTTCTGTACCCTGTGTCGTCCTGACTCTAAGCCTTTACTCACACTGTTCCTCTGCCTGTCCTCCCCACCCGCAAATGACATCCTGCCCATCCCTCAGGCCCCAGCTTGGAAGCCATCTCTCTTGACTTTCAGGATGTGCCTATTAGAATCAAACTCTTTCAATAACCAGGCTCTTTCTCTGCGCCTTGGACCGTGTCACACAAACATCCCTGTATTTCATCCTCACCACTCCCTGCAACGTAGTTTTTTGTACCCCTTTCACAGATAAGCAAACTAAGGTTCATAGATCTTAGGCAACTGAGGTTGCCACAGTACAGACCCAGAGCTAGGATCCTTGCCTGGGCTGTTGGGCTGTGGCCTTCACTATCTACCCCCCGCTCCCCCCTCCCCGGGCCTCACAGTGCCCATGGGAGGCAGAGAGAACCACACAAGTCCATACATACCTCCTCTGACCATGGTCCCAATTCTTGTTCCTTATCTGGAAGGTTTTGGGGGTGGCAGGACAGGATAAGAGACCACCAAGTTTTGCCCAGTTCACTACAGTTGTCAAAGCTCTTTGACCTCCTTTTCATGTTTCTTTGAACCCCATGAATTATTATTATTTTTTAATAAAAGACATTATATCCCAGACTAAACTCAGCATCTTCACCCTGCCCGCTACCAGTCACCCAGCTTCCCCATCTGGGCATTTTCTCAGCTACTTTCTCTCCTGCACCACTCTCACCAGTTGGCCAGCAACCTCCAAGAGACCGCCCTCTAGAGGGCTCTCAAGCTGTGTCCCTCACCATCGCTGTTGCTCCTCCAGCTTAAGTCCCATTGTCTCACCTGGACCATTTCCTAATGAGCTTCCTAGAACTATCTGCTGCCCCTGGCCACGCCAGCCCTTTCGTACCACCGTGCCTTTGCATGTGCCATGAACCCCACAAGTGTGCCCTCTCCCACCCTTTCCTCTCTGTGTGTCTAGGCTCTCGGTTTCTTCTTATCACCCAGGGATCACCCCATCCACTCCCCCCCACCATAACTCCTGATGACTGTTCCCCACAGTCTTCCACCAAGAGCCTGCGGACCACCATCGGGGAGGCCTTCGAACGGCTGCATCGGCTGCTGCGCGAGCGGCAGAAGGCCATGCTGGAGGAGCTGGAGGCAGACACGGCCCGCACACTGACTGACATTGAGCAGAAGGTCCAGCGCTATAGCCAGCAGCTGCGCAAGGTGCAGGAGGGGGCCCAGATCTTGCAGGAACGGCTGGCTGAAACCGACAGGCACACCTTCCTGGCTGGAGTGGCCTCCCTGTCTGAGCGGTAAGTGCCACCTGCCGGGGCCTTCCCCAGGTGGGTGTCACCTACTCACCCCCCGCTCCACCCCTGGGCCCATGCTGGGCAGTGGCAGTGGAGGCAGATACGGTCGCCAGCAGAGAATTCACTCATTCAAATCCTTGTCAAACATTGATGGGACATCTGCTGTGGCTAGGAGACTGGGCTAAAGGCTTCATGTATTTATAGTGATATATATGTAAAATATTGTGTATATGTTACAGATAAGTGATATTTAATATTTACAGTCACACAGCATATTATATATTATATTATAAAATAGTGTTTAAATTACATATTATTTATAAAATGTTGTTATTACATGCTGTTATAGAAAGGCTTTATGTCACTATAACCTTATCAGCCCCCTTGAAGGTCATTACCACTGTCTTCCCCATTTCACACTTATAGAAACTAAGGCTCAGAAAAGCTAGATCCGTTGACCAAGGTCCTTCATCTGGTAAGTGGTGGAAACAGGATTCAAGCCCAGGCCTCACTGGCCCCAAAGCCACCTTTAATGATAATAACACTTAGTGGCTTGTTGATCAACACTGATTGCTAATATCATGAACTTGGAGTTGACAATGAGCCAAGCACTGTGCTAAGCATTTATATATGTTATTCCATGTAACCCTCACAGCAAGCCTAGAGGCTGGTGCTAACATAGTACCCACTTTAAAGATGAGAAAACTGAGGGAATAGCTAAAGGGGTTGGAAGCAGCACAAGCAAGCACTCGAATCTGAGTCCCACAGACTTCTCACTCATGACCCATCCTATGTCGACTGCCCTGAAGGTAGCTGTGGAGATCCCGGCCTTGGGCAGAAATCTACTCCCTGGTGCAGCCTCCTCTCCTGCTCTCCTTTCAGGCTCAAGGGGAAAATCCACGAGACCAACCTCACATATGAAGACTTCCCAACCTCCAAGTACACTGGCCCCCTGCAGTACACCATCTGGAAGTCCCTGTTCCAGGACATCCACCCAGGTAAGGCTCCTGCCTGCTGCTCCCTGTGAGGGCCCAGGAAGAGGCACAGATTATCATGGGCCGGAGCCAGGCGGAGCATGGCCCAGATCTGCCCGGCCTCCTCTCCTAACAAAGTATGAAGGTATGGCAGAGAAATAAGCAGAGTACCCTGCCAAGCACCTACTGTACGCCAGGGTTTGTCCTGGGCATCCACATAGTCACTCAGCTTAGTGACTCCTCATAAAGCCCCATAAGGTAGGCTCTGTTAGTATATCTATTCTCCAGATGAAGAGACTAAGGCCCTGGACACTTCATTGATTCATTCTATACATATAGTATATAAAACAGTTCACACCAGGAACTGAAGGGCTGGGGGCAACGGCTCACACGTGTAATCCCAACACTTTGGAAAGCCAAGACAGGAAAATACTTGGGATCAGGAGTTCGAGACCAGCCTGGGCAACATAGCAAGACCCTGTCCTATGAAAACTAAAAAAATATTAGCCAGGTACAGCGGTGCATGCCTGTAGCCCCAGCTACTTGGGAGGCTGAGGCAGGAGGACCACTTGACCCCAGGAGTTAGGGCCCTCAATGAACTATGATCAAGCCACTATACTCCAGCCTGGGTGACAGAGCAATACCCTGTCTCTCTAAGAAAACAAAAACAAAAATCTCAAAAGTAAATAAGTAAAATACATAGTGTATTAGAGACTGATAAAGGATAAGGAAAGGAGGTTAGGGAAGCCTAGATGGGATAGAGATTTTTAGATAGGGGATCTAGTAAGCCAACTTTACTGAGAAAGAGGCATTAGAGTAAAGAGCTGAAGGAGAGTGAGCCACCTAGGTGTCTGAGGGAAGAGGTTCCTCGCGTGGGAACAGCAAGTGCAAAGGCCCTGAGGCAGAAGCATGTCTGGCATGCTTAAGGAACATGTGGCTAGTGTGGCTGGAGTGGGATGAGTGAGAAGGAGAGTAGAGATGAGGAGGTCAGGGAGGTAGCAGTGACCAGACCATGAGGCCTGTAGGCTGCTGTGGGAATTTTATGCTGAGTGAAATGAGAACCATTGGAGGGCTTGGGGCATTGAAGTGACAGGAGCTGGCTCAAGTTTTTAAAGAACCTCTGACTGGCAGATAGGTTGAGCTGAGACTTGAAGGGGTGAAGGGTGGAGGCTGGGACAGTGGTCAGGAGACTGCTGCACAGTCCAGGTGAGAAGTGATGGGGTTGTGAAGCAGGGTGGTAGGAGTGGAGGTGGTGACAAGGGGTCAGCTTAGGATATATGAAGGGACAGCCAACAGAATTTGCTAATGGACCAGACCTCAGGCATGAGAGAAAGAACCGAGAATTTTGACCAAGGTGACTAGAAGGATGGAGTTGTAAACCTGTGAGGTTTGTGATGCTGGTTAGATATCTCAGTGGTGATGTTGGAAAGGCAGTTGGGAAGCCAAGTCTGCAGTATAGGAGAGAGGTCAGGACCAGCATCACTCATATAGGGGCAGTATTTCATGAGCCCAGAGGAGACCACGTAGGAGGTGAGGGTAGACAGAAAAGAGAGAAGGTCGCTCTAAAATCTGGAGCTCTGGGCCACTCCTAGAAGTCAGGGACAGGAGGGACCCAGCCAAGGAGACCAGGAAAGAGCAGTCAGAGAGGGAGAAGGGTAAGCTGGGTACGATCTGGAAGCCAAGTGGAAGAAGCGCTTCCAGAAGGAGAGAGTGGTTGATGGTGGCAAAGGCTACTGAGCCATGTATGGGAGAATCCAGAATGGACTATTCTCCAGGGTTAGCTATGTGGGGGGTAACTGGTGACCTTGATGAGAGCTGTTTTGGTAGAGCAGTAGGGGCCAAAGCCTGATTGGAGCGGGTTGGAAAGAGTGGAGGCTGTGGGTGGAGGCAATGCTTTCAAAGGGAGGAGAGAAAATGTGGCAATGGCTGTTTTTGTAAGATGGAAGAAATACGATGGGAAGGATCCAGTGGAGAAGAGAGAATTGAGAACGAAGGAGAGAGTTGCAAGAGTGAGAGCCTTGACTGCCACCCACTGTGCAGCTGGTGGCCGGCCTCTGCTGGAAACCCAAACAGCTCATCTCCAGGAGCTCAGAGAAGGTAGACTAAATGGGCACCGAAGCCAATGGGGCAGAGGCAGGAGCTTTTGAGACTCCTCTCCGGATGCCCTCACCTTTCCTAGTGAGGCAGAAAGCAAGGCCATCAGCTGGGAAGGAGAGCAGGTGATGGGAGGTCTGCAGAGAGGAGAAGGTCTGAACACGTTTCTAGTAGAGTCAGCTGGGCCTGGGAGATCAATGCCTTCCCAAAGTCACACGGTCCTCAAGGGCATACTCAAGCTTCCTGGCAACAGGGACGCTTGTGTGTTTCCTGAGTCGGACACAGTGGCCTGTAGAGGAGAGACACGGATGTAGGATTCCCCCTAAGAGGTAGACACTATTATTATCCTCATTTATTTCAGATGAAGAAACTGAGGCACAGAGCTATTAGGAACTTGTCCATGGTAACAGCCCGAAAATGGTACAGCCAGGATTTAAGCCCCAGTGTCAGATCCCAGAGCCTGTGCCCTTACCTACTAAGCTAACTGGTCATTCTCTGGCCTCACACATACCAGGGAGGCACCTGGGGAGCCTGAAGCTCAGAGAAGCTCACTGACTTCCTCAGATCACACAGGAGTCAGGTCTATCTGCCGGATTCATTTTGTATCTCCCTGTAAACATTTAAAGTCCCTGAGGCCCTTTCAGGAGTTGGTGAGACAGATGAACAACCAGCCCCTGACAGTGCAGAGGGACAGGGGCTACGATGAGGGACTTACAGGGTGCCATAGGAGCCCAGAGGGGGCAACAGGAGGCTCTAGATGGGGTGGGGAGGTGGTTGGAGGAAGCACAGAACAGACCATATTTGAACTAAGTGCAGAAGGCTGGGTGGGAGGGTGGGGACTGGGGACTCAGACAATCCCCAGTACTGGGAACTAAAAGGTTAAGACTGTCACTGAAGGTGTGAATGCGAACCACAGAGTTGGACTCCCTTGTAGATGACTGAGGGCTCATCTGATATGTCATTACTGATTTCACAGGAGTGAAAGGATGCTATTTCTCTTAAACTTGGTTCCATACCCTCATTGACAAAAGGGCAACAGTTGGGACTGGGTGGTAGCTCTGGGCTGTCCTCCTGGGGTGGGGACCTCTGTGCACTCTCAGCCTTGGAGGGACTTCCACAATAGGATCCAGCAGGGTAAGGGCTGCCCATGAGTGAAACAGCTTAACTCAGGGAACCACAAAGGGCATCTGAAGCTCCTATCCCCTCCCCAGTCCCTGACCCAGGGGAGCCCTCCAGCAGACAGTCTAGGGAGCTTTCTTGGCCTCGGCTGCCACCTGTTCCATCTCTGCCACAACTCAGAGAGGTAGTCCAGGCACCTCAGCCTGGTACTCTTGGCCCTATAAGATCTGGGTCCGGGTAACTTCTCATTCTCCTCTCCATATCATACTCAGCCACACAGAACCATCTTCGGGTCTTAATTGAGCCATATTCTCCCTCCTCCACACGTTTGCACGTGCTGTTCCCTTTGCCTGGAGCCCTCTACCCAATCTTCAGTCTTTGGTGCCTACTACTACTTTCCTTTACACCTTAGCTTGTAAACACACTCCTCTGAGAAGGCTTCCAGAATTTCTCCAGCCAGCCCTAGGCTTTCCTGGTCTCACTGTCTTATTGTCTGTATGATTGTCCATCTCACTGGACTCTGAGCTCTGAGGGGCCACGGGCTGAGTCCAATTCATCCCCAGCAGCCAGCACAGTAAATGTTTGTTGATAAACAAATAAAGAAATGATTGAGTTGTAGTCCCAGTTCTACTACTAGAATAGTGCCTAGCATAAAATAGGTGCTCAGTAAATATTTGTTGACTGAAGAACTTGCTGCACAGCCTTGGACAAGTCACAACCTCCTCTGAGCCTCAGTTTTCTTCTCTGCAAAATAAAGAGGCTGGTGTTCCCTTCGTGACTTCCTCAAGAGTGAGTACAGGGATGGGGAGACTTGCTGCTTGCCCCAGAGCCAGGTTCCTCAACCTTAGCACGTGTGACACTTGACGCTGAATAATTCCTTGTAGAGCACTGTCCTGCACATTGTAGGACATTTGGCCACATCCCTGGCTTCTCTCCTCTAGATGCTGGCAGCCACCTCACTCAGTTATAAGTACCAAAAATGTCCCCTGGAAAGCCAAATAGTCCCAGTTGAAAACCACCACCCCAGAGAAAGCTCTCTGCCAGAGAGGGGCTGAGGGAGCAATGACCCGAACATCCTGCTGAGAGCAGAGGCCCCTAGGGAGTTCAGAGAACAGCGACCTGGTTGGCTGGGCCCCTTCCTTTGTCTGTGGAGCCTGTGAAGTCACTCTGGCTCCTCTGCCAGTGCCAAAGCCCTTTATGTTCAGATGGGAGGGGTGCCCCCAGGGACCTAGCCCATGGATTCTAGCAGCTTCCTGCCTGCCCCTCCCCTCCCCTCCAGCTCAGGCTTCCTATTGGGTCACCTGAGAACCCTATCTAGCACCTGTCACTCCCTACTCTGGAACTACAACTCTGTACATTCCCCACCCCCTTCCCCAGCCTAACATCAGAAAGCTCTCCTCCATCCGCCACCTTTCTGCCTACTTGGTCTGAATCCCCAGCTCCCAGGCACAAACTGCCCCTTCCTGCCAGGCCAGGCAACCCATTGTCTCAAGGACACTAGACACTGATCACCTCAGTCTTACTGATCTTACCGCCTCCCCTTCCTGAGCTGCTCTCTGTCCTCCCCCTGCTTACCTGAATCCAATTATTCTGAATCCCAGCACATTCACTGCCTAGCTGTGTGAGCCAGGGTAAAACGCTTCCCTCTCTGAACCTCAGTTTCCTCATCTATAAAACAAGGGTAAGTTGCGTTTATCTCCCAGGGTAGGTGTGTGATTAAATTAAGTTATTTCTTTGTAGTAATAATCCTATGACTTCACAAGTGCTTGATGCCTGTTTGTTATTAGTATCATGAGTCATCAGATGGTTCCTCCATCTTAGTGAACAGGCTTTCTGGGGCCACATAATGGAAAGCATATGATATGAAAAGATCTTCTTAGCTTAAGTTCCAACTCTGCTTCCATCCCAAGTGGCAACTTAAGCAAGCCACTTACCTCAGAGAACTGTCTCCCTGGAGGCTCAGTCTCCTCTTCTGAAAAAATGGGTGCAGTAATTTGTGCACCTGGGACTACTATGGTGTTCCCATGAGCTTGTGGGTGTGAGAATGTTGTACAAATGCCTGCCCTATGCAGCTGAGGGCCTGAGTAGGTGGGAGGCAGAGGGACCAGATCTTTTAAAAGCTTGGCCAGAGGAAAGAACTGATGGCCTCCTGTCCTGTCAGGCCTCTACATGCTCCAAGCCACTGCTCTTGAGAACAAAGAAACACTAGTTACTTGCTGAGCTGGGCTCTGCCCTGGGAGGGGTTTCTCTGCTGTTTGGGTCGCTGCAGAGTGTGACTGCCCAGTGACGGGAAACATCTCCCGGGGCCTCCACAGTTCATGATCCTTCTGGAATGCCTTTGACCTTGAGGTCTCAGAGAGTTTTAAATGAATGGATCATACACCTGGAGACCATACTGGCTGCCTCAGTGTCTGGCTTTTTGTTTTTATTTTATTTATCTATTTATTTATTTTCAGAAAGCAGAATTTGAGAGGACAGAAAAGCTCCCACAGTGGGAGGGGACCCGAAGGGGTTACCAAGGCGTTTTGTTTTTTATAAAACTCAGTGTCCCAGGACCTAGAAATGAGCTCTGACCTGTAAAATAGTAAGCCCCAAGGACACTGCTTTCATTTTTCTGGGTTTGTCACCTCTCCTGAGAATAAAGGATGAAGGAAGAAATTTCTAGTCTCTACACAGGGACTGACTTCTCAGAGGGGAAAGGGGTGCTACTATATTTCCTTTCTAGTCTGGTTGGAAACCCCCTTCTGGGTTACTCCTGCCATCCTAGCCTCGGGGAGGGAGTCCTCTGTTAATGATGAGGTAGAAGGCCCTGGAAGTGGGACTCAGCCAGAATAGGCCATGCCTCAGCCTCACTCCTTGGGGCATAAAAGCCTCCTAAGAGTCAGGCTATGTCCCTACCTGACCAGAGTGCCAGCCCCTATCTTTAGGACTGCCTGGTGAGTGGCAGGCCCTACCCCCCATCCAGTCCCCTGGGCTTTGGGCAATATGGGTCCGCTCATAGGAGCTGGCACTCAGTGGGCCAGGATTTCCTCCTATCCACAAGGTCATCTCTGTCCACTGGTCTCAGAACCACTAGTCTGCCCCCTAGAGCACCTTTCCACTCATCAGTGGCACCCACCAGAAGTGGCCCACATTGCCTTTACATAGGCTTCGGAGTCTGAGACTGAGCCCTCATGCCAGCTTGCAAGTAACTCCTACTCCCACCGGATCCTTCTGCCCTGAGCCTCAGTTTCTACCTGTCATTGATCTCCTCAAATCACCCTGGATGCCTTGGATATGAAACCAAGGTTCCCCCCCAGCACTCAAAACTGCTGCTGCTCACCTGAGTACTGTGTCCACTTGGCCATCACACCTGAGTGTGACCCACTAACCACTGCCGATAAAGGTGGGCCCTCTGTATCTGACTAGGTTCTTCTCTTCCTGGCTCTGCATACTCCTCTCCACACCCCTCCTTCCCCTTCCTCTGCTTCTACCTCTCAGCCCCACTATGGGGATTCCCCACATTCCATGGGGCAGGAGCCTTCCAGTTCTGACATGCTGCCCTGTGGCCAGTCAGACCACAGAGTGAAATATCCTCCCACTGACTCGGTGCCTGTCTCTCTCGGCACCCCCTCTTTTATGTCCCTGGACAGACAATTGTGTTTCCACTGACCCCTCTCCTCACAGGGCTAATTGTTTCCATATAGCTCCCTGAATTCTATTAACAGGAAAGAAGAGTATAACATGCAAAAGTAAATTCACTCGTGATAGAAATCATGGAAGAAGCATGATACAGGCCAGTGGTCAGGTGGAATGTATGAGCACAACTGGCTGTTGCTCCCTGCTGGGGACAGTCACCGTCATAGAAGCATCTTATTTCTGTGCATAGATGCAACCAAAAGAGGTGATTGAATTAGGGGGAAGGCTCCAGCCAGGCATAATCAAGTCCCTATCCCACCAAATGGGAAAGAGCTGGGGAGCTGGATGCTGAAGTCCTTTGCACTAAGGAGCAGAGGCAGAATCCCTTCTTCCTGCTTCTCCTCACCTCTGTCTTGCCCTGGCCTGGAAATGGTCATCCAGGCTGAGAAGAGCCAATCTCAGGATCCTCCTTCGACTCTGGATGGTCCCTCAGGGAGGAATTCGTAAACAGAGGTCTTGACAAGAGTCTGTGAGACTTTTTAGAGCCAGACCTGCTAAGCCGGTGTGGCCAGCCCAGAGCCAGGTGACCCAGCCTGTGCCAACTGCCCAACCAAACAGGGTCAATTATTTAGTTTGGTGAGTCATTCTGGAAACCTGCCCCATTCCAGACCCTGTGCTGGGCACTGGGCACACAAAACAGAGCCCTCCTGAGGGAAATGGGATAAAGATGTGAGCATAGGAGACTATATACCTCATGCCAGTAGCAGAGCACAGACCAAATTAAGGAATTTTTTTTTTTTTTTTTGAGACAGGGTCTTACTTTGTTGCCCAGGCTGGAGTGCAGTCGTGTGATCCCAGCTCACTGCAGCCTCAATCCCCTGAACTCAAGTTATCCTTCCACTTAATCCTCCCAAGTAGCTAGAACTCCAGGCTCACGCCACCACGCCCTGCTGTTTTTGGGGGGGAGAGGTACTTTTTTGTAGAGATGATGTTGTCTCTCGCTATGTTGCCCAGGATGGCCTTGAATTCCTGGGCTCAAGCGATCCTCCCACCTCAGCCTCCCAAAGTGCTGAGGACTGCAAGCATAATCCCATATAGGGATTGAGCCTCTGGAGATGGTTGCAACAAGCAGAGAGAAGGGAACAATGTCAGCCTGAGTGGGGTAGGGGGGTGGCAGTGAGAAGTGGCCTGGGAGAGAAGGCTGGGGCTAGATTACAGATGGCCCTGGATGACCTGAGATTAGTCACATCTGCTTTCTGGATCTCAGTTTCCCCATCTGTCAAATGGAAAAATCTGGCCAAGAATTAGTGAATTCGTTTTTTACCTTTTCAGAATTAGAATTAGTTTTTTACCTTTTCAGCCCCAATTTTAGATATAACCTTTTCACAGTTTCAAGTGGTGTGTGTGTGTGTGTGTGTGTGTGTGTGTGTAACTATAATATAAAGGAAGCATAGCTGGGCGCAGTGGATCATGCCTGTAATCCCAGTACTTTGGGAGGTGGAGACGAGAGGATTACCTGAGCCCAGGGGTTCAAGACCAGCCTGGGCAACATAGCGAGACCCCATCTCTACAATAAACAAACAAAATTAGCCGGGGGGGGTGGCTTGCACATGTAGTTCCAGCTACTTGGGAGGTGAGATGGAAGGATCGCTTGAGCCCAGCAGGTCGAGTCTGCAGTAGCCATGAGCATGCCACTGTACTCCATCCAGCCTGGGAGACAGAGTGAGACTCTGACTTTAAAAAAAAAAAAGGAAATTATTTATAGGCTGGCTCAAGCCTGTAATCCCAGCACTTTGGGAGGCTGAGGTAAGAGTATTGCCTGAGCCCAGGCAACTTGGTGAGACCTTGTCTCTACAATATATCAAAAACTTAGTTGGGCATGGTAGTGCACCTGTAGTTCCAGCTACTTGGAAGGCTGAGGCCGAAGGATCACCTGAGGCCAGCAGGTCGATGCCGGGGTGGCCATGAGCATGCCACTGCACTCCAGCCTGGGTGACAGAGTGAGACTCAAAACAAAAAAGAAATGATTTATAATAAAACATGTTCTATGTCAGTTTGTAGATACAACCATGCTAGAAAACCTAATGAAGTGACCAGGTGCTCTCATCATAGATAAAATGCCATTCTGCCTCAAATGCAGTCCTATACAAGTAGGTTGTATTAGTCAGTGGTGTTTCTCCTAGAGATGTATTTTCCAAAAGAGCAAACAGTTCTTAGTAAAGTCCCAAACAAAACAAATTCAGCCTTCCCTCAGTTCACATGGTAGTTGTATTCCAAAATATTCAGTGCATATTAAAATTGCAAAAATGGCTGGGCACTGTAGCTCAAGTCTGTAATCCCAGCACTTTGGGAGGTTGAGGCAGCAGGATTGCTTGAGCCCAAGAAATCGAGACCAGTCTGAGCAACATAGTGAGACCTCATCTCTACAAAAAATTAGCCAGGTGTGGTGGTACACATCTGTAGTCATAGCTACTCTGGAGGCTGAGACAGGAGGATCACTTGAGCCCAGGTATTTGAAGCTGCAGTGAGCTATGATCTCACTACTGCACTCCAGACTGGGCAGTAGAGTGAGACCCTGATGCAAAAACAAACAAACAAAACTGCAAAAAAAGATTTCATGTTTATATATAAAATGGGAGTGGGGGAAGGTGTGGGGCAGGCAGTACTTCCCTATGTGGAACTGTCCTATGTATTTCCTTCAGGGACATCCCTGGATCCCACCTGTGATTGACCCAAACACCCCATAAATTTCCACATCACCCCCTAGGGGGCAGTAGCATCTGGATAATCTTTACGTTCCTTCCCAGCTCTAAAACTCCCTAATTCTGGGCCTCATCCTGTTTAATTCAGCAAACATTTGTGAGTGCCCACTTTGTGCCTGGCCCCGGGCATCAGACAGTGAACAAGCAGCTGTAGCCCCTGGTCCCCTGCAGCCAAGTTTAAATCTGGAAGGTCCTTAGCCATCTCCCTTCCATTTTAAAGAGGAGGAAGTGGAGGACCAGAGAGGGCAGGCTTATATTTAGGTTCACACAGCCTGTCAGTGGGTACCAACCAGAGCCCTACCCTCAGGAGGCCCCACATGGTGGGTCCACAGCCTTCTCTCCACTCGTCTCTCTCCTCCACCCCCACAGTGCCAGCCGCTCTGACCCTGGACCCAGGTACTGCCCACCAGCGCCTGATCCTGTCAGATGACTGCACCATTGTGGCTTACGGCAACCTGCACCCACAGCCTCTGCAGGACTCGCCAAAACGCTTCGACGTGGAGGTGTCCGTGCTGGGCTCCGAAGCCTTCAGCAGTGGCGTCCACTACTGGGAGGTGGTGGTGGCGGAGAAGACTCAGTGGGTGATCGGGCTGGCGCATGAGGCCGCGAGCCGCAAGGGCAGCATCCAGATCCAGCCCAGCCGTGGCTTCTACTGCATCGTCATGCACGACGGCAACCAGTACAGCGCCTGCACGGAGCCCTGGACGCGGCTCAACGTCCGGGACAAGCTTGACAAGGTGGGTGTCTTCCTGGACTACGACCAAGGCTTGCTCATCTTCTACAATGCCGACGACATGTCCTGGCTCTACACCTTCCGCGAGAAGTTCCCCGGCAAGCTCTGCTCCTACTTCAGCCCAGGCCAGAGCCACGCCAATGGCAAGAACGTTCAGCCACTGCGCATCAACACCGTCCGCATCTAGACCAGGCCAGGGGAGACCACGGCCTCCTGGGACCACTGCCACCGGCGAGAGCCGTGCCCAGGCAGCAGGAGACCTGGGCTCCGGCCCACCTTGGCCACTCGAGACCCAGGCCAGCTATTGACCCTTCTACCTCCGTTTCTCTGTCTGTAAAATGGGGGTTGTGTTCCATGATTCTTAAATCTCTTCCAGCATTGATGTTCTGTAGCTCTGACCTTGATGGGGACACAGCTTTGGTCCAAGAATGTGACATGGCTTCTCCTCAGGACACCCCCTGCCCAACCTCATCACCATCCTCTCAAGGGCAGGGTCCTACCTCCCTGTGTCTCCCTCCTGCCCGGCTGCCTTGGCCTCAAGAAGTGTCAGAGTGTGCCCAGAGTTGGCAGCCCGAAAATCACACAGAACTCTCTTATGCCCCGTGGTCCAAGACTTGCTCCTGACCAAGTCATTTTACCCTTGGGCCATTTTACCCTTGACCCCAGTCCACAATGTCACAGCAATAGCTGGTCCCAGGGCTGTCTGAAAGACACCCTCTCCAGCCACCCCTATACCAAGAACTTTATCGATCCTTCTTTTCCCACGGATGCTGGTATCTGTGGAAGGCCTCTGGTTGTTGAACCCACATGTCACAGTCACTGTGCCACCACCTTCCTACCCACAGGCCTAAGGATGAGGGCACACCTGAAGCTGATGCCGAGCCTATTAGCCTAAGGACACCTGCAGAACAAGCCTCACTGGATGATTGAGGTTCCCAGCAGCTCTGGACAAAGGTCCTGGGAGCCCTCTTCAGCCAAGCATTTGTGACCTGCTAGGGTTTGAGGAGCCTACTGGGAACAGCTATTATAATTAGGACCTGAGCACTGAAAGGGGCTGTTGGCTGGGACCCCTCATCAGACTTGATATCTATCTCAGTTCGGAGCATGTTGCAGAAAACAAGAGCCACTTTAACTGGTTTAATTAGACAAGGATTTATTACCTGGTCCCTAGTGGCCTGCAAAATTGTTGGAACGGCGGGGAGAGCAGACTTTGCTGAATTTCCAGGAACAGCTCCCAGCGCCAGAGTCATCATGTCTGCTGAGACCAGGAAAGCTGCTCCCATCTGCCAGAAGCCACTGCACTGGAAAGCTGCTGACTGCAGAACTGTGCTCCCTCTGCCACTGTCCGTGCCAGCAAATGGGTGTCCTGAGGCCAGCCTCTCTCCCACGCCACTCAATTCCCAAATCCACATCTCTACGAGAGATTCTGTTTAGGGAAACTTAAAGTCAGATCCAGCCTTGGCTGCAAAGGCATCTGAGAAAAGTTGTTTTCATCTTTCCAGCCTCAATCACACAAAAAGGCACACTAGACGGAGGTTAGGATGGATCCAACCATGAAGAAGTCAGGAGAGGCTGGGGTTCACTAGACCTTGGCTTTGAAGCAGCAGAGCCTTGAGGTGTCCTGCCTGTGACTCTCTCCCTGCCCAGAGGCAGGAACTCGGGGAATGGGCTACAAGACTGAGCCAAAAATGGCTCCCCGGCCTTGGCTTTTCTGTTTAGTCCCGGGGCCCAGATTCTGAACTTGGGGTCTCTGAACATACCATCCCAGAGAAGCCAGAAGAGCTAAACTTGAGGGTTCTCACTCACAAATGCTTCCCATGGGGGCCTCCCCTGGGCAGAAAGAATCCTCAGCTCTATCCCACCCCTCCAACTAGCAGAATCTGGGCCACCCAGCAGTATTTTTATTTAAAATGTTGCCCATTTTGTGAGTTATGATAAATTTATATTAAATTAAAGTTACAGGATATCCGTAGGCAGTTCTATTCATTTTGACAAACACAAAGCCCAGGCAGTGTACATCTGTTGAGTGTGGCAAATCCACAAAACATCCTTCTGGGTAATTAGCATTACACTCGTTTGGCAGAGGAGAAAAACAAGGTGCAGAGCAAGGACATGACTTGTCAGAGCCTTGAGTCCCACACTAGTAAGTGATGGAGCTTGTGAGTTCTAGGCCCACACGCATACCACAACTGCCCAGAAACTTACCAGCCAAGTCTGTGAGTCTTTTCCTGGAAGAGAGGTGGTGGGGGCCTTGGGAGTGGGCAGAGGGGAGCTGGCGGGACAGTAGCAAGAGCCTCGTCTCTGGAACCATGCAGACCTGGACTCGAATCCAGGCTCCATCACTGTGTGACTTTAGAAAAATGACTTAACCCTCTCTAAACCTTTATTTTCTCACATGGAAAATGGGGATAATAACATCAATTTCACCTGATGTTCGTAAAGTGCAGTGTACGTGGGGAAGCCCTGTCTCTCCCTCCAGCTGCCTCCTGGACTGTGGGTGGCCCTGACCCTAAGGAGTCTGTCTTCCTCCTCATGCTCTATGAGAGGTATGGGACCACCTATGCTAGGACAGCCCCCTAAGTCCATCCCACCTCTGACTGAGGGGGAAGCAGCCTGGCTAGGAGTCAGGCTGGGCCCTGCACGTAGACACAGGCTGTGCACATGGTGAGTAGGAGGCCACTGGGCCCTCTGCAGCTAGGTAGTGAGCACAGCAGCCTTGGAGACAGGAGTCCTGGGCCCAGTCTTTTCCTTGACTAATTTCCACCCTAAAGGTCCATTCCTCAGTCTCCTCACCTGCAGAATGAAGGAGGTTAGATTCTCTATGAAGACCAGGTTGATCTTCATCTACAGCCTGGAGGTAGGGAAAGAGGAGAGGACCACCCAAGTCTTTGACTCGCTTAGGTTTCTAGGAAGAGGAACTTGAATAAGGATGAGGAGGGGCTGTCAGCGGGGTGAGTGGAGGGATCTCTGACTGATGGAGAGCAGCCCAGTTTACAGCAAAGTTACAGGGATGATTCTGAGACTAGAGTAGCTCCAAATCCCCTCATTCTCTCAGATTCCTGTGACTTCCCCAAAACCATGCTCTCCCATGTTTGCTCAGTGGATCTGACTTTGATCTACCTTCTCCCTCTGGGGAAGGAGCACCCCCCTCAATGACCCTTTCTGGCCTTTCCCCACTCCTCCTCAGCACCAGCCCCAAGAAATACTGGCCACTGCTCAGGCCTCACTCCCAGCTTCCAAGTGTGTGGGAGCAGCTTAGGGGCCCAATTTACATCTCAACTGGGGACTCCAGAAAATTCAGTTGCCTCCAAGAGATATATTTGCATACATGTCCAGAGAATTCCTGAATGAGTCTGAGGTTGTCAGGGTGATACCAGGAACTCCATACTTAATACAGGTACTGAAGAGGGGAGACAAAGGCAGCCTAGCCTTGGATAGGAAGGAGAGATCAGCAAAGATCTCACCCTGGATAGGAAAAAACTGATAGAGTGGCAATAACCCCACTCGGAGTCCACATCTGTAGTCAGCAAGCAACATGCTGGTACTCCTTACACCTTATCTAACCACTGAGAGAAGCCCATGAGGCTGGTATCATGATCTCGGTGTTTGAGCAGGGAAACGTTACTTCCCAGAGGAACTGCAGCCAGGGCTGGAACTCATACCAGGGCCATCCAATGTGAAAGACAAACCCTTGACTGGATCGCTCTGGAAAAGCTTCTCAACTTTGAGGACTATTTCAATGACAGGCAGCAGCCACCAGAACTGTGATGCCCCTGGGCTTCAAAGTAGGAGCTTAAACCAGGCTCCTTGCCATTGTGGAATTGTGAGTCAAGTCTCAATTGCGAGCCAAACTTCATGTGTTTCCTGGGGTCACGGGTGGACTTATAAACACCCTATGTGACCTTGAGCAGGTCTCTCCCTTTCCCTGGTCCTCAATTTTCCATCTTTATTGGGGAGAGGTTAGGGATCTAGCTGACTGATTGCCAGGGCCATAGCTCTGATTCCAGAATTCTGTAAATCTAATGTTGGGACCCACGTTTGCACTGCTCAGCACCTAATAAGGCCATTAGCTCTGAATCCTTCTCTCCGGGGTGGCAGCAGGGACAAAAAACAACAGAAATAAGGTCTCTTGGCAGCACAGAACTCGGCTCGGGGGCTCTAGGGACAGGGCCTTCCCTCCTGCCAGGGAGGCCATCTCAGGAGGCTGACTGCTCACACCTGGGTAGCACGCCCTGCTTCCTCCCCTCCTGCCTGGGCCCCAGCTCTGTTTACCACCCTCAAGCGTACCACCAGGGAGTCAGTTGCAAAGGCCCACATCACAGGCTGCAGGGGGCTAGGAAGAAGGTGGAAGGTGGGAGAGGAAGATGGAGGACTAACCAAGGTGCTGAATTATCATTGCCCACCAGGACATGATTATTTCTCCTTATTCTGGGACACTGTTGATTCCACCCAATCTCCCTGGAATCCTGAACTACAAAAGGGAAGAAGGGGTAATGGGAAGCAGAGAAGGAACAGAGAGAGCGAGAGAAAGAAAGAGATGGATATGGAGGTAAAGAGAGAGAAAAATGAAGTCAGGAGGCACAGCCTCCAAAACATAGCAGGAGGAGGGAATACTTTCATTTAAAAATGTGTTCATTAGGCCAGGCTCAGTGACTCAGCCTGTAACCCTAGTACTTTGGGAGGCTGAGGCAAGTGGATTGCCTGAGCCTGAGGGTTCGAGACCAGCCCGGGCAACTTGGTGAGACCTCATCTCTATGATTAATCAAAAAATTAGCCGGGTGTGGTAGCGTGTGCCTGTAGTTTTGGCTACTTGGAAGGCTGAGGCGGAAGGATCGCCAGAGCCCAGCAGGTTGACACTGGGGTGGCAGTAAGTGTGCCACTGCACTCCAGCCTGGACAATAGAGTGAGACTCCAACTCAAAAAATTTTAAAAAGTGTTCATTTTTCTTTGTTTTTCTTCTTTATCTTGATGAAAAGTATTTATTTTTTAACCCTGGACATGGAATAAAACAGCCTTCTGTCTGCTTTCAAAATTTTGACAGTTCTATTGTATTTCTGTTACAAAATGCTCCCTCCTCCCCCTAGGAATTAATCGAAGTGGGGGAAGGTTTGAAACATTGGACCAGAAGCCAGGGGCCTTCTACTCTGATGTTATGACAAGGGAGGGCCTTTCAGGAGGCTGGAGTCAGAGGCACAAAGTCCCAGGTCCTGGTGAGCTCCCCAAAACTGTGGGACTAGATGTGATCAAGTCCAAATGCTTGAGGGGTCTGGATGATCCTCTAGGCCAAGCTAGTTTCTAGCTCCAGGTCACACAGCACACAGCAGAACTGAGGCCAGAAATCACAACATAGCAGGAGAGCAGGAAATACTTTCATTTAAAAATGGTTCATTTTCCTTTGTTTTTCTTTTTCATCTTGAAAAAAAAGTGTTTCATCAAGATAAAAAAGAAACTCTTTGGTTCCCAGTCAGCACGCAGGGAAGAAGGACTGAGAGAGCCCAGCCCAGGCAAAGAAAAGGAGCACCAAGGGGCAGGGGCAGGGCTGAGGAGGAGACACTCAGAGGGGAAGGGCCCCACATCTAAGAACATCTGCGGGGGTATAGGGTGCCCATCAAAGTTGAAGACTGCAGCTCCTCAGAGAAAAGGAGGAGACAGATGGGTAACAGGATCAGGAATTCCTCCCTGGGGTGGAGACAGCCCAGCTGAGCATGCCAGTCAGCATCATGGACTTCAGCACGGCTGCTGAGAGACCACTGATCTCAATGCCACCATTTACACAGAAGAAAACCGAGACCAGGACAAAGGAGCACAGTCAGACCCAGACCTAGGTCTCCTGACTCCCAACCATTGGCTCTTTTCATGCAACCTTCAGTCTCCCCCTTGTGGATTCTGGTGCTTCCTCCTGTCCCCTGGGAACTGGAGCCTGAGCAGAAGGAGGTGAACAGGGCCCTCACAGTCACAGGCACCGGCACCAAGAGCTGGGTGCCTTCCCCGGTCCTCCTTCTCAAGGAGAAGGGGGAGTTGGTCTGGACCTTCAGGGCAGAGCCAACTCATGCCTGCCACACCTGATGCCTCTCTTGCTGGCAACAGAGTCCGGAGCCGGCACCAGCCACAGCAAGGACAAACCCCACTAAGGCAGCTGCAGTGAGTCCCAGGTAAGTGAGGAGACCAGGACTGATGGCTTCAGGGAGTCCTCTGATTTCATGGCACTAGGGTCAGCCCTGGGATCTCATGTGGTTTGGAGCCACTCCCAGAAGTTTGTTTGTTTGTTTGTTTCCCAAGAAAAGGGACTTTTGCTTCCTCACTCCCTGCAGGCTAAACTCCTGGGGCTACTTCCTCTTCCTCTTTGGGGATCTCCCTGGAGTGCCCTTTCCCACTTTTTTCATTCCTCCATCAAAATTTACCCTCGTGTTTTCCTCAGGGGATCTGGCACACGGTTTGCAATGTCTCCCCCTCCCCAACCAATGCACATTTATCATAGGAACCACTCCCAGGAAAGTAGTTCCTGGTGGGATTTCAGGCCCCCTGACTAGCACTGGGGGAAAGATTATTGGGGGAAAAGAAAGAGAGAGGGGACTTTCTATGGCACCCCATGGGCAGGCTACAGCAGCTATGACTCTGGGGCATAGACCAGGCCAGAAATGACAATGCAGCCACCCGTCCTACTCTGCACCCAGTCCTCAGCACGCACCCCTTCACACCAGCACCCCTACACAGGCTGATGGCCACACACGTCAACCATTCTGTTTCCAGGAGCTTCCTCTGCAAGAGGAAAGAAACTGTGCATATAGTGTCAGGCTATTAGGATTCCATGCGGAGAATGGTAAGCATATTTTTGGCCTTAGTGCATCTGCCCCTGCCCTTGCCCCTGCCTAGTGACCTCCCTTTTCCTTCCTGTTGAAATCTTCCTCATCCTCAGGTCCCACTCAAGGTGGACTGTGCCAGTCATCCAGGTCCAAGAGAATGTACCGATTCAGTGCTTTCAAAGAAGGGCTTTGAGTCTCCCACTGCCACTAGGCCATGAACATCTTGAGGCGGGATTATGTCCTGCAGTTTTGTCTGCTGGGTACAGAAAGGGCCTCAGGAAATGTCTGCTAATGTCAAACTGGAATCATGAAACCACCTGTCTCCCAAGGGATTTTAGAGACCAGAGATGACCCCTCCCTAAAGATGCTCCAATCAGAGCTAAGCCCCAAGGGTGCCTCACCGACCATCTCCCTCCCCACCCCCAAAACAGACTGTGTTCAGGAAGAGCTAGGGAGAAGCAACAGAGACTAGGAAAGTTGTTTGCTTGCCTTTTTAATACATTCTAACATAACTTATGCTCATTGTAAAAAAAGTGTTCAAATAAATATAAGCATAGAAAGCAGAAAGTCCCCTCGTCTCACTCCCAGAAGTCAGCAGCTGTTAACAGTTGGTGTGGGCTCTTCAGACATTTTTACTTATGCATAAACAAAATGCCATTTTCTTCTGCAAAAATATGATCATCTTTCTGTGTTCTATGGAGTGAATTCCTATAAATGAAATTGTTGGTCAAAAGGTTTGCTCAGCCGGGCTCGGTGGCTCAGCCTGTAATCCCGCGCCTTTGGGAGGCTGAGGTGAGTGGATTGCCTGAGCCCGCGGGTTCGAGACCCGCCTGGGCAAGCGAGACCTCATCTCTACAGTAAATCAAAAAATTAGCCGGGCGTGG
>CAUYQG010230210.1:0-15168 GCA_963574415.1 Tarsius wallacei
AAACTCTTTCAAGTAGAGCATGACTTAAAAAGAAGATTGCTACCTGAACGAAATATTTTTGTATGCCTAACCCCTAACTTTACCCCAAAATAAAATAATAAAATAAAATAAAAAAAAAAAAAAATAAAAAAAAAAAATAAAATAAAATAAAAAGAGAAAAAAAAGATATTCCATTCAAATAGAAGCAAAAAGTGAACAGGAGTAGGTATAATTATATCAGATAAAACAGCATGTCAACAACAGTAAAAAGAAACAAAGAAGGTAATTATGTAGTGATAATAGGGTCAATTTAGTGAGAAGATGTAACTATTCGAAACATGTATGCACACAGATATATAAAGCAAGTATTATTAGATCTAAAGGGAGAGATAGACTCCAATACAAGAATAGCTAGGGACTTCAACACCTCAATGTTAGTGTTAGGCAGATCATCTAGACAGAAATGTTATAATGAAACTTTGAATTTAAACTATACATTAGACCAAATGGAACTAACAGACATTTACAGAACACTTCATCCAACAGCTATAGAATGCACATATTTCTCATTAGCTCACAGAACATTCTCCAGGATGGACACTATGTTAGCTCACAAAACAAGCATCAACAAAGTTTTTTTTTTTTTGAGTTGGAGTCTCACTCTGTTGCCTCGACCTGCTGGGCTCTGGCGATCCTTCTGCCTCAGCCTTCCGAGTAGCCGGAATTCAGGCATGCGCTACCATGCCCGGCTGATTTTTTGATTTATTGTAGAGATGAGGTCTCGCCAAGTTGCCCAGGCGGGTCTTGAACCCGCGGGCTCAGGCAATCCACTCACCTCAGCCTCCCAAAGCGCGGGATTATAGGCTGAGCCACTGAGCTCGGCTCAACAAAGTTTTTTAAAAAATCAAAATCATATCAGGTATATTTTCAGACCTCAATGGAATGCAACTAAAAACAATAACGAGGAAGTTTAGAAACTGTACAAATAAATGGAAATTAAAAAACATGCTCCTGAATGACCATTGTGTCAAAAACAAATTAACGAGAAAATGAAAAAAAAGTATCGAAACAAACAAAAATTGAAACACAACATACAAAAACCTATGGGATACATCAAAAGCAATACTAAGAGGGAAGTTTATAACAACAAATAAATGCCTACATCAAAAAAGTAGAATTTGGCTGGATGTAGTGGCTCACACCTGTAATTTTAGCACTTTGGGAGGCCAAGGTAAGAGGATTGCTTGAGCCCAGGAGTTTGAGATCAGCTGAAGGAAGCCCAGTCTCCACAAAAAATAAAAATAAAAAAAAATAGTCAAGGAACTAGAAAAGCAAGAACAAACCAAACTTAAAATTAGTAGAAGGAAATAAATATACAGGTCAGAGCAGAAATAAACAAAATAGAAATCAAAGTATGAAAAGTTGGTCTTTTGAAAAGATAAACAATATATTAATAGATAGACCACTAGCTAGACTAATCAATAAAAAAATAGAGAAGACAAAAATAAAATAAGAAAGGAAATAAATAAACAAAATAAGAAAGGAAATAAATTATGATCAATACCATAGAAATACAAAAATCATCAGAGATTGTTATGAACAACTATATATTAGCAAACTAGGTAACCTAGAGGAAAGAGTTAAATTCCTGGACTCATACAATCTATCAAGATTGAATCAGGAAAAAACCAAAATATTTGGACATATCAATGATGAGAAGTGGGATTAAATCAGCAAAAATAGATTTCCAGCATAGAAAAGACCAGGAATGGACGCCTTCGTTGCCAAATTCTACCAACATTCAAAGAACTAATGCCAATTCTTCAAAACTATTCCAAAAAGTTTAAGAGGAAAGAATTGTCTCTAATGCATTTGTCAAAGCCAGCATTACCCTGATACTAAAACCAGACAAAAACACACACAAAAAAGAAAACTATAGGATAATATCACTCATGAACATAGATGGAAAAATTATCAACAAAATACTAGTAAACTGAATCCAAGAGCACATCAAAAAAATAATACGCCATGATCAAATGGAGTTTATCCCAGGAATGCAAGGATGGTTCATCAAACTCAAATCAATAAATGTGATATATCACATAAATGGAATTAAGGACAAAAAAATATGATTATTTTAATAGATGCAGAAAAAGCATTTGATAAAATTCGACATGTTTGTGTGATAACTTTCAATAAACTAGACACAGAAGGAAAATATCTTAACTTATTAAAGACTATACATGATAAACCCACATCACACCATACTGAATGAGAAAAGCCAAAGACCTTTCTCCTAAGAACTGGTAAAGACAAGGATGCCCATTTTAACCACTCCTAGTGAACATAGTACTGGAAGTCCTAGCTAGAGAAATCAGGGAAGAGAAAAAATAAAAAGCATCTAAATTGAAAAAGAAGTGAAATTGTTCTTCTTTGCTGATGATATCATGTTATATTTTGAAATATATAAAGACTCCACCAAAAAAAATCTGACAAGCTAATTCAATAAAGTTGCAGCATACAACATCAACATACAAAAATCAGCAGCATTTCTGTATACAAATAATGAGCCAGCTGAAAAGAAATAAAAAAGGCAATCCCATTTACAATAACTACAAAAATTAAAATACCTAAGAATAAATTTAACCAAGAAGGTTAAATAAAAACCAGAAATCAACCAGAAGACACAAACAAATGGAAAGATACCTCATCTCGAACTAGAAGAATTAATATTATTGAAATGAGTATAATGCCCAAAGCAATCTACACATTTATTCAGTGCATATCTATCAAAATACAAATGTCATTTTTTTCATAGAAATAGAACAAAAAACAATTCTAAAATATGTATGGAACAACAACAACAAAAAAGAGCCAGAATAGCCAAAGCAATGCTGAGCAAAATAATAAAGCTAGAGACACTACACTACCTGACTTCAAAATATATTACGAGGCTAGTAACCCAAACAGCGGGTTACTGGTATAAAAACAGATACAAAGACCAATGGAACAGAATAGAGAATCCAGAAATAAAGTAATATATTTATAGACAACTTATTTTTTACAAAACTACCAAGAACATATACTGGGGAAAGAACAGGCTCTTCAATAAATGATGCTGGGAAAATTGGATATTCATATGCAAAAGAATGAAACTGAAAATTTCTCTCTCACCATACACAAAAATCAACTCAAGCTGGATTCAAGACTTAAACATAAGACCCAAAACATTAGAGCTACTTAGAGGTAAACTTAGGGAAAGCACTTCAGTACTTTGGTCTAGGCAAAGATTTTATGGTTAAGATTTCAAAAGCATAGACAGCAAAAACAAAAATAGATAAATAGGACTATGTTAATTTTAAAAGGTTTTGCACGGCAAAGGAAACATTTTCAGTCCTTCACTTTCATATCATTTTCCACTGCTTTACTTTCAGTCTAATGTGTCTTTATTGGGAAAGTGGGTTTCTTGTAGGCAGCATATAGTTGGGTTTTGTTTTTTATCCATTCAGCCAACCTCTGCTTTTTTAAAAAATTGATTTTATTATAGGAATGCATGCAGGTGAAGTTTGGGCTTCTAATTGGCCCTTGCTCTCCCTGGTAATGAACCAAGTACCCTTCGTGTTGTTGCATGTTCCCCACCCTCCTTCCTCCTTCCATCCCCAGTGACTGCTGATCCCTCCCTTGTGCTAATGTGACTAAGGTTCAAGGCCCACTTATGAGTGAGAACATGTTGTATTCAGATCTTTGCTTCTGTGGTAGTTCACTTAGTATGATGGTCTCCAACTCCATCCAATTTGCGACAAAGTCCATGATTTTTTTCTTCTTTATGGATGTGTAATAATCCATTATGCATGTGCCACATTTTCTTTATACAGTCTACTTTCTATGGGCAGTAGGGTTAGTTCCATGCTATTGTAAATAGTGCAGCAATAAACATGCATGTGCATGTGTCTTTTTCAACCCTTGCCTTTTAATTGGAAAATTGAATTAATTTACATTCAATGTTATTATTGATCAGTAAGGACTTAGTACTGCCACTTTGTTGCTTGTTTTCCGGTTGTTTTATAACTCCCTCCCTCCCTCCCTCCCTCCCTCCCTCCCTCCCTCCCTTCCTTCCTTCCTTCCTTCCCTGTCTTCCTTTGTGATTAAATTTTCTCTGGTGATATGTTCTAATTAGTTGCTTTTTATGTTTTATTTTTGTATTGTAGTTATCATAAAGCTTACAAAATATGTTATAGATATAATGAGTTGTTTAAAGAGATCAGAACTTATCTTAGATCACAAAAATAGAAACAAAAAAATGAAAAAAGTCTACATTTTAACTCCATTCCTTCCACATTTCAACTTTTAATTGTCTTAATATACATATTTTTATATTACCTATCTCTTTATAGGTTGCTATTTCTATTATGTTTTTGATAGATTTATCTTTTGAGCTTTGTAATATTGTGATGAGACTTGCAAACCACAATTACATTATTAGATTATTCTGGATTTCTCCTATTAATTTTACCAGTGGGTTTTATACTTTCAAATGTGTTTTTTCCTTGCATGTTAATATTATTTTTTCTTTCAGATTGAAGAATTTTCTTTAGCATTTTTGCAAGATAAGTCTTGTGGTTGTGAATTCTCTCAGCTTTTGCTTTTCTGGGAGAGACTTTATCTCTCATATTTGAAGGCTAACTTTGTGGGATGCAGTCTTTGTAAATGACAGGGTTTTTTTAAAAAACATTTTTTTATCCACCATCTTTTTGCATCATTCTTTTAGTATTTTGAAAATGTCTTTCACTCCCTCCTGGCCTGGTTGATTTCCATTGATTAGTCTGGTGCCAGATGAATGAAAGCTCCTTTATATGTTACCTGTTTCTACAATCTTGCTGTATTTAGGATTCATTTTTTGTCCTTGACCTTTGATAATTTGATTGTTTTATGCTTTAAGGTAGTGTTATTTAGGTAAAATCTGTTTGGTATTCTCTGACCATCTGTAACTGGATGTTTATATATTACTCAAGTTTTGGAAAGTTTTTTGTTGTTATTAGTTTGAATAAGCTTTCTAACTCTTGCTCTTGCTCAATTCCCTCTTGAACACCAATAGTTCTTAGATTTGGTGTTTTGGGGTAAATTTCTACATGTATATCCATAGGTGATCTTCATTGCATTTTATTTTTTTTGTTTCCTCCTCTAACTGGATAATTCATAAAACCTGTCTTTGAGCTCACTGATTCTTTTTTTCTGCTTGATCCAGTCTGCTGTTTAAAACCTCTAATACATTTTTCAGTTCAGCAAATGTATTTTTCATTTCTAAGATTTCTATTTGACTTTTTAATTTTTTCAATCTCTCTTTGTTAAATTTCTCTGAAAATTTCTGAATTTTTTTCTGTGTTATCTTGGATATCATTGAGTCTACTTA
The DNA here is from genome assembly GCA_963574415.1 of Tarsius wallacei. Lineage (NCBI taxonomy): Eukaryota > Metazoa > Chordata > Mammalia > Primates > Tarsiidae > Tarsius > Tarsius wallacei. Next base: position 5,390 of record CAUYQG010230210.1, read on the forward strand.
ATACTACTATTTTGAATTCTTGGTCAGAGAGTTTACATTTTGCTGTCACTGATTCCATGCTTTGTTTGTTTGAGGAGATCATGGTGCCCTATTTACTGTTGTTTTTTGTAGAGGTATGTTTATGTTTTTGCATTGAGAAATTATTTATTTCAGTCTTCTTTGTCTGACTTTTTTTTCATTGGATATATGTTCTTTGAGGTTTTGTACCACTAGATTTTTGCCTCTTTTTTTGGCTCTAGGTGGTACTTTAAGCCCAGGTTAGCCTTGGCCCTACTAAATGATTGGAGTGCTGTCATTCCTTAGTGGGGGTGGTCCCAATGGGAAACATTGGTAGTGTGGGAAGGATGACTAGGGGTTCTTGCCCAGGGTACCTGAGGAACATATCCCCTGGGCAAGAACCCCTAGTCAAGAACCCCTATAGCTGAACAGTCATTCTGATTTGTCATCTTTTTTGGACGAATTACAGAGTTTCCAGGGATAGGATGGTAGTCCTGCCTTTCCCCTTAGTCTCTGTCTATCCTCAGGGATATCTCTCTGCAAGCACTCATGATGCTTCCTGTGGTTTAAGGCAAGGACAGGTCTCCTGCCGTGGAACCCAAGATGGTGGGGAAAGTGGTCATCCACCTTGATCTAACTTTTCCCAGTGTAGGAACAGTGAGTTGAGGGAAAATTTTCTTCATGCTTTTTCCTGAGCAGAATAGGGGGAGGGGCATCCAAGATGTGGAAGTCTGATTCTCTTATTCTCTGCTTGGAGTTTTTTTTTTTTTTTTTTGCTCCTCTGTGACCCCAAATTTTCATATTTGAGCTCTGGGATATTTCTGGTGATAATCTTGGAACTGTGTATTTGCTTTTGGTTTTCTGGGAGTGAGGAAGAAGAGTGAAGTCAGCTTGCTTCTACACTGCTATTTTGGAACCAGAGGTACCCACAATTTCATTATTTTGAGAATGAAAAATATTCTAAAATAATTTAATGATATTATCATTAAATGCTGCATCAGCATATTCCTGATTGCACCTGAACATGTGTTCAACTGTTTTTTGGGAGGTTAGATGGCAACATTAATATGCTGTTACCTTAAACTTTATTTTTATTCTTGGCAATGTTCCTTAACAAAATACATATTGTATAGGTTATTGTATGCTTCATTACACTCGACCCTGGCTGCTCTTTATAATTTGGATCAACATTTATTGACCAGCATGGTCCAATAGACTCATTTGGATTCAGTCGATATGATCAACCTGCTGTTAATCTCAATGGAAGTCAATAAATTCATATTCAGACATTAATGACTAATTAGATTGAAAGCTTTATGAAGCAATGCAAGGCAATATCCTGTTAGCTACATTAATTCTGTCATTCGTTTGACTTGGAGATTCTGGCCTTGGGTAAGTAGAAGGTTGAATCAGACTTTAAGCAAAGTTTTAGAAATCAAATTAAATTCAAAGATATTCTGGAAGGGCTTTTGACATCAAGCATTGCAAGCCACAGAATGAATAAGGGTTCATAGAATAGCATTTTAAAATAGTGGGAAAATACACATACATTTTGGGAGAACTGACAGAGTAAAGACATTTGGACTCAATTATATTTGTGTATTTTTTTGTTTGTTCCCAATACTTCTTAATCAGAATTTTTAATTTTTTCCTACTGAATGTACCTCCTTTATGCATTGTTTATGATTTCAAATATATATTCTTCTCAGCAGGGCTTTGTAATTTGAATAGTTTCATGCATTCAATATTAATAAAGAGTTGATCTTTATTAGGTTTCTCCATTTTTGCATCACAGAACACTACTTTGTGTATTGTATTTGTCAAGATATTAAAAGAAAAAAATTATCTCAAGGGTTTAGGTAGTTTTATGTAAATCTTTTTTATAATGTTATGTTTATGCCTTATTTTTCAACTCCTTATATTATCTGAAATAGAAAACAGTCTTATTTCACCGGCTTTGATTGGAGGTGGGGACTTGGGGGAAAAGATGTGACAGTTAACAAATTGTGTTTATTTCAATGAGTTTTTGGACTTGGGGAAAAAATCAAATCATACCAGAATCAAATTAGAAATTTAAATAAAGCCACCGTGTAAGCTTGTAACTTTTCCAGAAAATTCTCCCTTCCATTAGACCAGTAGTTCCCAACCAGGGGTGATTTTACTTCCTCCAGGGACATTTGACAATGTCTGGAGACATTCTTGGTTGATATGGGTGGTGTGTATGGGTGAGGGTGCTACTGGTATCTGGTGAATAGTAGTCACTAAACATTCTATGATGCATGGGACAACCTCCACCATGAAGACTTACCCAGGCTCAAAATGGCAATAGTGCTGAATTGAGAAACCCTACTATAGAGAAGGTGCCACACCTTTGGCTTTAGTTCTAGTTATTCAGAAAGAAAATCCAAGATTCATTTTCTCAGCTAACTCACATTATGCAACCCTGTTTTTAAATTCCAATTTCTCTGTGTCAGATGCACAGCAGTAAGTCTGCTTCTCTGTATGAGGGAAATTGTTTTCTACTAACTGATGACCTCAGCTTAGCAGTTTCTTTTCCAGCACATCAAAGCTCACAGTCAGACTTGCTGCAGCAAGTGCACTTTTGAGTGGCTTTATGACATATAAAGACCCTTTTTGGCATTCATACTGTGCTGCTCTATTGTTTACAAGCTTGCAGTAAATTATTTATGGATATTGCAGAGATAGAACTCACTCACTCTCTCTTTTTTAGCCCCAAAGCTATATTTTATCTGGTGGAAGATTTTATGTGAAAGCAGTTGTAGGGGAGGTGTTATGTCCTCTTTACATTTATGTGACAGGTTTTATGGCACTAGTCCCATTCACTTTTTATTACTTATTTTGGAAATTATTAACTACATCATGGACTCAACAAATAGTGTTTTTAGAATTCCTGTTTTAACATAATTTCAGGAAGGCTCTTCCTGGGTCAATTTAGAGAAATATTGTGAGGAAAAACTCATTTTGGATCTGAAGCAAAGAAAAAGGTTTTTAGGTTGCTTTGGAACATTGATCTATAAATTGATATAGTTTGTGTGACCGTGTGTGTGTGTGTGGGGGGTCACCAAAGAAATTAATCATCAAAAGAAACATTGTAGGGTGTACAGTTACTTTTGCCAGCATCATGTCCTTATGTTTATTTTTGATATGCAGAACATTATTTCTGGTTGAATTTACACTGACATATTTCCAACCACTGCCTCTGATTTTGGGACTTTTTTTTCTTGTTTCTCATCTCTCTCACACCCCCGAGTGGTAATATTGTTTTTAAACTTGCCAGGCATTTATGAAATTGACTATTTTGTGGAAAAAAAACAGTAATATCAAAAGTATGTGTAGAAGGCAATACCAATCAGAATGCATAGCTCACCCTAAAACCCTGTAGCTCTTTCTAGTGTTTTTTTTTTTAGGAACCGATAAATTATCAATTGTAAATTTTAAAATGAATTAATGAATTAACAAGGGCCAACTAATTGGATATCAGCAAGAATATCTTTCCCAGTGGATTTTGTTGGTAGACAGACACTAGTTTAGCCTCTAAGGCAATTCTAAGTCCTCATTAGAAATAAAGGACAACAGGGGAGAGAGGGTGGGGTTGGCAGTTGAGGAAAACTGCTAGGGGAGGGAGGGGCACACCTTATTAGCAAGGTTACCTGCATAATCAACGTTTGTATACCTAACCTTGAATTGTACCCCACATCTTTATAAAACAACAACAACAACAACAAAGATGCTGGCGAGGATGCAAAGAAAAGAAAACACTTCTACACTGTTGGTGGGAATGCAAACTAGAGTTGTCCAAAGAGTTCAATCTCTATGGAAAACAGTGTGGTGATTTTTAAAAGAATTAGAAATTGACCTTCCATATGACCCTGCAACCCCCCTCCTGGGAATATACCGGGGGGAATTCAAATCATTCTACAAAAAAGATACCTGTATTCGCAAATATCTTCAGGATTATGTACCTAATCCTGACTTGTATCCCACATGGTTTTTGCAGCACCATTCACAATAGCAAAAACATATAACCAATCCTGCTGCCCATCAAAAGTGGACTGGATGAAGAAAATATGGTACATATACATGATGGAGTGTTACACAACCATAAAAAAGGACAAAATGATGTACTTTGCAGCAAATTGGATGGATTTAGAATTCATCATATTCAGAATAGGGATTGCTGGGTCATATGATATTTCTATTTTTAATTTCTTTAGGAACCTCCATACTGTTTTCTATAATGGCTGCACCAATCTACATTTTCACCAACAGTGTACAAATGTTTTGTTTTCTCTACACCCTTACCACCATTTATTTTAAATATTTTTTAACAGTCAAATATTCAGATATAGGGAATAAAACAATAGATACCAGGGCCCGGGATGGGGGGCAGGGGGAGGAAATGGGGAAGCACATGTCAGAGGATACAAAGTAGCAGTATGTGGGGTGAACAAATCTAGAGATCTAATGTGCAACATGAGGACTATAATTGAGTTGTTGATTAGATTTTAGCTTTCTTGCCACACACAAAAAAATGGGCAACTATGTGAGATGTTGACTATCTTAATTTGCTTCACTACCATAACCATTTTACTATCTGTATCTATCCCATAACATCATGTTGTATATCATAATTATACACAATGAAACTTAATTTGAAAAAAATGTTCATGTTTGGATGGAAAATATATGGATACCCAAAGAAACATAGATGAACCCTACGCTTGAGCATACTAAATTGATTTCCCGCTCATTTCTTAAGGTAATGCAGTCCACCATAACAATTCATTTTTTGCTGTCTCACAAAGATAAAACATCTTTCCCAGCTACTTGTGAGGCAGGTGGATCACTTGAGCTCAGGGTTTGAGACCAGCTTGGATAACATAGTGAGACCTTGTCTCAATAAAAAGAAAAATTTAAATGATATTTAAAAAACCTGTAATATGCAAATGACTTTGATTATTTCAATGGATTCTATTAAATATAAGATTGTAATTTACTTTTTGGTAGTCATTATTCTGTCCTTAAAAGAATTTATATAGTTTTTCTATACTGTAAAAATAGTAACTAACAAATTGCTGTTCAATTGATTTTGAGAAATTGATCTTTTAAAGAGCTTATGTAGGAAAATTGCATTTAAGATTCCTGACACATCCTGTTACTGAGTTGTATTAGAATAAATGGTTCTTAATTTAGTTTGAATATCGTATCATTATGCCCCTTGAAAATCTGGTAGATGCTAAGATTATCTTTTCAGAAAAAAAATCATACACCCATACAATTTTCCAAAAATTGTAGTAGGTTTAAGGATCCCTGATGTCCATCAAAACATTTTAATTTAAGAAATCTAGCCCTAGATTATATTGGGGGTAGGAGTTATAGTTTTTCTTTCTCTCTCATCCTTTCTTTGAATCTTTAGTATGTATCAAATAGTTATACTCCAAAAAGTGTTTGTTGAATGACAGAATAATGTCATAAATGCTTCATTTATCAGTATGGCTGAAATCTGAGTTAGATACTTTATATATTTTTCACTTTTCTTCCAGCTTTCTTTTTGATGATATGGAAAAAAAGTGTTTCATGTTGTCTCTTTTTTTAATTTTTAGCAATGGCATGTTATTTGTTGGAAAATGCTTTGCATTCTGTGAACTTTGTAGCAGATCAAATAGCAGAAGAGTTAGAGCCAGCATTTACAAGCTGTGTGTACTGGGGCCATTTATTTAGCTTCTTTGAGCCTCAGTTTCCTCAGCTTCATGGGGTGTTGGGAATCCCCTTAACTCTAAGCAGTAATTATCTATAACCCCCTCAACTACCTGCCCAGAGAAAATAAACACATTTTCCCATCAAACCATGTTTTGTGCTGATGAAACTGAGTTCCTCCTCTCTTATTTATTATTTGGTCTCATATAGCAATACATAGAATTACCAAAGAGCTACTCACTTATCTCAGATCATCTCATGCTTTCTGAAAGGCAGGATTGGTGTTAAGAAAAGCCATGCTATCTCTTATCCCACTGGAAACCAATATATTTTCCCACTGACCATGGGACATTGTCTAAAGTTTCCGTATTTCCAAATACTTCTCATTTTCTTCTTTAGATTAGGAATTAACTTGAATATTTTCCCTTTTCTCAAATGCAAATCATTTTACCTACTTTGAAGTGATTTCTGCATTAAAAAAATATATTTGGGGATGGTGGCTGGTTCAGGGCTGGCACATAATAGGCACTAAATAATTACCTTAAATGTAAAATATGTTGCCTTTAACAAATTACAGTTCTAATTTTGACTAGGAGGCTTGGTCTACTATACATTAAATTATTCTTATTTATTATTAACTTTTTTATTTTATGATGGTTCTCCACTCTGGAACACATTAGAGTGACATTGTGAGCTCTTGTAACATGCAAATACCCATGGCTATTTTTTAATCTCTACTTTAAAAGTTTCCTTGATGATCCTAGTTGTGTTTTTGTGAATTATTCGAGGTTCCCCCTCCCCGGTTTTCTAGCCTTTCCAATAGCCTTATAGAAATGAGAATGAAACTCATGATTCAAAGGTAGCTTCACCACCACTTGTATTTATCACTGGTGTGTAATATATGTTCATGGGTTCGATTTTGTGTTGTCTTCTTTCAACTTCAGACTCCACAGGTGATGAAAAGCTCACTTTATCATACTTTTTTTGGCTTCTAATGTTGATGTTGAGCCATGAGACGCATTCACATTCAGATGTGATTGACCTTCTGCAGAAATCTATGAATATATTCAACTTAATAGAAACATTTCATATCTGCTTGCTCATGCAAGTTTTTTATCTGACTGAAAAACTAAACATCAAAAGCACATTCTTGATAGGAGATAGGTAACTAATGGGCTTTATTGCACTTTTTCATTCTTAGGAAATAGGGGATTACCCTGCAGAGGTTCTCTTGATTTGCAAAAATCACTGCACATCAATGATAAGGTGCAGGCAGAACCACAGGTGACCTCTGACTCTCAAGGGAAGAAGAAAAAGTCCAGTGGTTTGTCTTTCTGAGACCTCAGGGGGCCATTCTTGCACCTGGGATCATCGAGATGGGTAGACTATGTCTGACTTGGTTACTGTGTGGCAGGCTGACTGGGGCAAAAGTTGGTGAACCCGGAAGAGTTGAGGCAACAGTTCCAAACAGGGAAAACTTATTGGCAAATGTGCAGGTTCCAGAAACAGATTGGAATCACGATTATCAATTCCAATGTGCCTGACTCCCTTTCTACTACTCTCGAACCGGATTACCCCAGAGGAACAGAGACATAGAGCTTGGCCTGGGAAGACCCTGGATCTAGCTCCATAGCCTCGAACTGAAGATAACAAGGATCTAAGAGGGGATTGGAAACAAAAGAACAGTTTACACATCAGGTGTTGGTTTTGAAATAACCTTTTTGAGCTCAGGTCAATGGAGTCAGATGCCATGTAGAGATCCAACCAGTCTGTCTGTCTGTCCATTTGTCTCTCCTGAGCAGCTCTGAATACTTCATATACAAATAGGGTAGTACCATTTGAGGTTGATCTTTTTCCTTCTTGTGCAAGTGTAAGCATACTTTAGGGAATCCTAGAGGCACTGGCTACAGAAGATGTTGGCCACATTTTGCAGAAATAATGAGGCATCTATTCTGCACAATTTCTGAGTATCTGTCCGTGTGATTGGGCAACTGACCTGAGTCCTGTAGCTTCCTTATCTCTGGTGTTTCTGGGAGTATGGGTAGTTACGTACTCATCTCTGTCCCTGCACCATTCCTCATCATCACTGCTTACCACACCAAGCTGTTGGCATGGTCCTGGTGCAGCCTCCTAGCTTTCCTCCTTTGTCTTCTCCTTTCGTCAACAATCATGACAGAGTCATTGTGAGTCAGATCGACAATTATGGCCTCTGAATATTCACAGATGAGGTCCATGATTTCATCTCCAGCAGTTCTATGGGCTCTGCTTCTAGGAAAATCTCAAGGGTGGGAGTTGCTTCCTGAGTTTGTGTCTGGGCTTGTCTTAAAGGTTGTGTTCTGCCACAGGGCTTTCTTGTACTCATTGTGGTCTTTGGCGTCAACCTACAGAAAACAAAGTGATCAGTACCCAGGTTTGTAGAGAAGTCAAACGTTCCCAACCTCTCATGCCTACTGATTACTCATCATCTGGCTTGCAAAAGAATTTGGAGCCAGATAGATTTTCAGGATTGTCACGTCTTGGAGCTGGTTTGGTCCACAGGTGCTGCTGCCAATGCATTGGAAAGAGGAAGCATCTTTGCAAGCTGCTGAAAAGAACTGCCTTTTTATTCTTAAAAAGACTGGTTAAACTTAGAGTATTTGAGGATCAGATACCTGTGCTCAAAATATTGCTTCTTCCCTTATTGGTTAAGGTAGCTAAAGTATCATAAAAGTGGTAGATTTGATGAAGAAAAACAACCCAATGCCTCTCTGTAATATAAAAGTATTACCCTGCACTATATATGGAACAACTCTGACTTCATGATGCCAGTTGAAAATAGAATTAAGCATAGGATGAAAGACTTTAAATGAATCTTTTGGATACTTGAGATATTTTTATAATATTTCTTTGTCCTACTTGGGCAAGATTATACTTGGATTATTGCTTTTTATTTTTGTTTTGTTTATTATTGTTTATGTGGCAGATACATAAGTAAATAATTTATCTAATCATTTAAAAATTATGTTATTTAATTTCATTTAATTTATTAGGCACATTCATGTTTTTATTTCAAGTTTAAAAAAAATTATTTTAAAGATGTGGGGTACAATTCAGGGTTAGGTATACAAATGGTCATTGTAGAGATAAAGTTTGGGTCTCACTTTGGTCCCCACTTCCTCTGGTTTGAGATCAGGTACCCTTATTGATGAAAGGTGCCCCCTGCTCTCCTGGCAGTTTCCCACTACTGCCAATCCCTTTCTTATAGTATTATGATAATTGTTCAGGGTCCGCTTATGAGTGAGAACATGTGGTACTCAGTTCTTTGTTTCTTTGATAGAGCACTGAGTATTATAGACTCTAAGTCTATCCAAGTTGCTGCAAAGTTCATAATTTTGTCCTTCTTTAGGGCTGCATAATACTCCATCATGTATGTGTACCACTTTTTAAAAATCCAGTCCAGTTTCAATGGGCAGCATGGTTGGTTCCATGTTTTTGTTATTGTGACTAATAGTGCAATAAACATGCATGAACAGGTATCTTTTTCATAGAGTGATTTGAGTTCCTCCAGGTATATTCACAGAAAGGCAATTTCTGGGTCTTATGGAAGGTTGATTTTTAGATCTTGTAGGAATCACCACACTTTTTCATAGAGGTTGTACTAGTTTACATTCTCACCAACAGTGTAGAAGTGTTCCCTTTTTCCTGCATCCTCTCCAGTATCTGTTGCTGTTTGTGTTATTGATAATGGCGATTCTGACTGGAGTTAGGTGGTATCTCAGTGTGGTGTTTTTTTTTTTTTTTGTTTTGTTTTTTTGAGTTGGAGTCTCACTCTGTCGCTCAGACTGGAGTGCAGTGGCCGCTCCCGGCCACCGCAGCCCGACCTGCTGGGCTCCGGCTATCCTTCCGCCTCAGCCTTCCAGGTAACTGGAACTACAGGCGCGCGCTACCACGCCCGGCTAATTTTTTTGATTTATTGTAGAGATGAGGTCTCGCTTGCCCAGGCGGGTCTCAAACCCGCGGGCTCAGGCAATCCACTCACCTCAGCCTCCCAAAGGCGCAGGATTACAGGCTGAGCCACCGAGCCC